>JAUTDX010000902.1:0-103853 GCA_030844895.1 Ambrosia x helenae
TTGTTCTGAGTGTAGAGTTTTGCGACTGCATGGCTTGTTGGTTCTCCCGCATTGTTTTGGGGTTTCGTCGGGTGGTTCATCGTTGGGACTGCGTATTCAGCCAATGTGGTGAGATTTTGATAACGTTTATGGATTCGACGGATTTACAATATGTACCGAATTAAGTGTTGGGAAACAATCGATCAAAGCAAGCAGCACAAGAGAACACGATATTTTTTTTTGGGGGACTACCAACGACGTCTTTTTCTGGTTTTTATTGATTGCTGAATGAATAAACAAATTACATAGCTATGACCTATTTATACTACTTCTATGCTTGGAGAGAAAGGAATACTTTTCTAATCTAACTAGTATTCTAATCTAACTATGACTCTTTTAAATTCAAACATAATAGATAATACTAAATTAACTAGATGCATGTCTATCAACAAATCCATGCCTATCGACTCGATAACGATCAACGAGGATTAACATTTATCCTATCATTCACCCCCTTAATCCTTGTTGTCCCGCCAAGATCATGCATTCCAACCAACGTCTCATTTCTTCAAACTTTACTCTCGCAGCGCTTTAGTCAAGATATCAGCTCTTTGTTCTTCACCACTTACATAGTCCACGGTTAACTTCTTCACTTTCGACACATTGACGAATGAAATGATACCTTGTGTTGATGTGTTTGCTTCGCCCATGGAAAACCGGATTCTTCATCAACGCGATTGCCGACTTATATCAACTTTAAGTGTTACCGTCTTCCTTCACATTCCAATATCTCACTTAACAAACCTCGTAACCAAAGTGCTTGGCAAGCCGCGGCAGTCGCTGCCATAAACCCGATTCGCACGAAGACAATGCCACTGTCTTTTGCTTTTGTGGACAGCACGATATAGGAGAATTTCCATAGTAGAACACCATTCCTGATGTACTCTTGCCATCGCTTAAATCCGTGGAGTGCTACTGTCACTATAGCCAACCAGACATTCTTCTCCATCTCTTTTGTAATGTAGACCATACTCTTGAGTCCTTGCACATACCTTAGTATATGTTTAACCACTTGCATATGGCTATGCTTTGGCTCTTGCATGAATCGGCTTGCCACACCAACCGAGAAACTTAAATCGGGCCGAGTATGTGTCAAATACCTCAAACACCCGATTATATGTCTATACTTTGTTGCATTGACATCAGTCCCACTTTCATCTTTCGTTACCTGCAATCGTGACTCCATAGGATATCGACACGGGTTGCATTCATCCATCCCGGCATTCTTTAGGATCTTTCTCGCATAAGCTCCTTGCTTCAATGTAATTCCATCTTTCTGTTGAGACACTTCTATGCCCAAATAATACGATAACGCCCCGAGATCACTCATCTCGAATTGTGTCTTCATTTGAGCTTTAAACTTGTCGATTTCCAGCAAACTCGTTCCTGTAACAATCAAGTCATCGACATACACCCCCACAATGATCAAAACGCCTTTTTGATTTCGAGTATACACAGCTTGCTCCGAGGACACCGCTTAAAACCCAAACTTTTCAGCGTTTTATCAAGCTTTTCGTTCCAAGCTCTTGGAGCTTGCCGGAGCCCGTAAAGAGCTTTGGATAGTCGATACACCATATGCTCTTTTCCTTGAACAATGAACCCCTCGGGTTGCTTTACGTACACAACTTCTTTAAGATCTCCATTAAGGAATGCCGTTTTTACGTCTAGATGGTGCACACCCATCCTCTTTTAGCGGCTATGGCTAGGATCAGTCTTACCGTTTCCATTCTAGCGACAGGAGCGAATACTTCATCAAAGTCGATACCTTGTTGCTGAACATATCCTTTCGCCACTAGCCGGGCTTTGTGCTTAACTATGTTTCCGCTAGCATCTTTTTTCAACTTAAACACCCATTTGAGGCCTATGGCTTTGTTGTGTTCAGGTAACTTGGACAACTCCAAGTTTTATTCTTTTCGATCGCCTCTAGCTCGAGTTTCATCGCTTCTTGCCAATTCTTATCATCTTTTGCCTCTTGATAGGTCTGTGGTTCATCTTCACTTATGAGTTCTTCATCATGCAGCATAACGAATTCATCGAACCTTTTGGGAACAAACTTGTCTCTTGTTGATCTTCGAACTCCTTCCTGAATTGGATGACTTTCTGCCCTCGAACCCACATCTGCAGCAGGCGTTTCTTGCTCGTCAGATTGTTCGTTTTGTTGAGTCATCTCTTCTTGATTTTCAATCACTTGATCATTTGCTTGTGGAGCCGGGTCAGCGGTTTGAGGCACAACCGGTTCTAGGACTTCTTCATTATTCTCAACTTGAAACTCGACCCACTCTGGTCCTTCTCCAACCTCATTTATATTCGAGTATCGCTCCCACTCGAACCTTCTTTCATCTTGACACTTTGCATCTCGACTAACTAAGATCCGTTTAGTCGATGGATCATAGAGTCGAAATCCCATTGATTCAGGTTCGGACCAAGGTACACCATCACCTTGCTTCGATCATCCAACTCTTAACTCCTACCGGTGGTACCGTCATGTGAGCTACACATCCGAATACCCGTAAATATGACAAATCGGTTGATAGCCTTTTAATGCTTCATAAGGAGTAACCTTTTTTAATGCCTTTGTGGGTACTCTATTAAGAATGTACACTGCTTGTCTCACACATTCACCCCAGAAATTTTGTGGAAACCACCATGGCTTTCAACATACTTCTTGTGATGTTCAAGATTGACCGGTTTCGCCTCTCGACCACGCCGTTTTGTTGTGGCGAATATGGAGCTGTCAAGACATGTTTAATACCGGTTTCACCACAATAAGCTTCAAACGCTTTATTCACGAATTCGCCACCTCTATCACTCCTTAAAGTCTTGACCTTGAGTGATGTTTCACGTTCCATCTCCTGGTGAAATCTCTTAAAGATACCAAGTGCATCATTCTTGTTTTTAATAATATAAACCCACATAAAAACGTGAATGATCGTCCACGAGTAGCATAAAATACCGATTTCCTCCTATAGTAGGTGGGAAATCGGTCCACACAGGTCCATATAGATCAGTTCTAGTGGTTTGCGAGCACGATAGTATGATTGTTTTGGAAACGGCAGACGAGTCTGCTTTCCTGCCATACAAGCGTCGCAAATTCGCAAACCACGTGTGATGTGTGGAGTCCTTCGGCATATGATGTAACTCATTTAAAGACTTAAAGTTGAGATGGCCAAGTCTGGCATGCCATAACCAGGCTTGGTCATCTAAAGAAGATAGTAAACATACCGGAGTTCCGACTTGCAGCGAAATCTTGTACAGCCGGTTCACGCTCCTTTGCACTTTCATTAGCAAGGATCCATCTTCTTCATAAAGCCAAAGATTATTGCTCGCCATCCACACTTTGCTACCATTCTCAGTTAGTTGCCCGAGACTTATGATGTTACTACATAACTCTGGAATATAGTATACATCCATTAAGACTCGTTGTTCACGTTTCTGTTTCTGCATTCGAACACGATCGAACCTTTTCCTTCTATCTTGACTTTAGATCCATCTCCAAATCTCACCAACCCTTTGATGCTTTCGTCGAGCACTGCAAAGAAAGAACGTCTCCCGGTCATGTGATTTGAGGCACCATTATCGAGATACCACATTTTACTATCTTCGAGTCACTGGCATATATCTTCGGGTGAACTTTTTCTTCATTCAAGAGTATCTTGTCTTCACGGCTTTCTACTATTGCCATCATAAGACCAGGAGTCGTGTTTTCAGCTTCATTCAGGTTCGCTTCAGGCGTCGGATCTTTTGTGCACTCCCAGGCAAAGTGACCGTGTTCGTCACAGTTGTAGCATCGAACTTTGCTCTTATCCCGGTTCTGTGAGTTGTCGCGTTTATTGTTATTCTGGTTTCGGCCTCTTCCTCGATTGGATCCACGTCCACGGCCTCTTCCCCGTCCTCGATTATCATGGTTGTTAGCACCGCGACCTCTGCCTTGGGACTTTCGATCACCGGCTCCTTCTTTACTGTTAGAATTTTCAACCTTGGAGTATAGCAACTTTGCACTCTTATCTACAGCCGATTCACGACCCTTTATTCGTTCTTCGAACGCCTTGAGTCTCCCTATACATTCTTCGAGTGACATCGTGTCGAGATCTGCAAACTGTTCAATTGGTGCGACTATGGCGAGAAAGCGATCAGGCATGCTATCCAACAACTTCTTCACAATATCCTTCTCTTCCACATCTACACCATGCTATTAAACTGGTGACAAACTCGGATAGTTTACCAGCAAAGTCTTCCACGGAATCGTTTTGACCCATAGTTAGCTGATTCAATTCTCTTTTCAGCGTAATGATTCGAGCTTGCTGTACACGATCCGCTCCAAGGAATCTCACCCGTAATGATTCCATATATCTTTCGCATTCCGAGTTCTTGCGACCTGCAGTAGGATGTTTTCTGGTAATGCCTGATACAAGATTGCCCTCGCCATCTTGTTCTTCTTCTCATCCACGGCTGCTCCGACGACCGGGTCAACGGCTTCCCAAAGCCCTTGTGCATCCAGAATAGACTCCATAATCACAACCCAGCTGTTGTAATTTGTTTTTGTGAGCTTCGGACATTGCAACGAAGTTGCAGAGTGTTCTCTAGGCGGTACGATTACCGCTCGGTTGTCTCCTTCGCCGTCTGCCATCTCTAAACAAACGGTATGTCGATCACTGGTGTTTCAAGATCCCAGAAGTTAGGCCTTCTTGATCGCCTCCGGCTCTGGTCTACTCGCAACTGGTTAAACGCCCCAGTTGGTTCTTGATTCACGATCGAAACCTTGTGCTCTGATACCAATTGTTGGGAAACAATCGATCAAAGCAAGCACAAGAGAACACGATATTTTTTTTTTGGGGGACTACCCAACGACGTCTTTTTCTGGTTTTTATTGATTGCTGAATGAATAAACAAATTACATAGCTATGACCTATTTATACTACTTCTATGCTTGGAGAGAAAGGAATACTTTTCCTAATCTAACTAGTATTCTAATCTAACTATGACTCTTTTAAATTCAAACATAATAGATAATACTAAATTAACTAGATGCATGTCTATCAACAAATCCATGCCTATCGACTCGATAACGATCAACGAGGATTAACATTTATCCTATCATTAAGTACTAAAGTGAAATTTTCTTGTGTGTGCCTTTCCAGCTCCCCTATTTGAGATGGAAGAGGTTTCCTTTCACAGCAGCTTTTTACATGCTAATGGCTAGAGCACTAGTTGTTCCCATTGGATATTACATGCATATGCAGGTCTTTTTTCCTACACCTATTGATATTTATATCTTGTGTGTGATAGTTATTTGCACTATATTATTTCACAAATAAAGAAATAACACAACTCAAAATTTATATAAGAAAAGATATTGTGCATGTACTAGAGGAGAAACTTTGTAACATTTTGTTTACAACACCATGAAAATACTTTTAAAATGTTTGAAAGGGCAATATTAAGTGCTTATAAAAGTTGCATAATAAGTTCATTTTTTGAAAACATATTTTATAGCAAATAGCGGAAAACAAAGTATAATACATGTAATATAAATCAACCTTCCCCCTTTCTATCTCTATGATGACGACTTTAATAGCAAAAAGAGAAACTCTGGACGCTCATCTTAGATTTAGATACTCCAAGAATCTAAAGTCGCTAATTTCGATAGCGACTAACCAATATTTAAGTTCCAACAAAAAAAACCATCCGTTTGTCAATCATTTTTTTTTCAAAAGAATCCGTTTTCAGAAAAGAAATCGTGACATAACATTGTTCACTACCACTTCAACTTTTGTTTATACTTTATACCATCTAAGGTGTATATTTAGTTATTTAGTGTTCTATTATGTCTTGTTTCTTTGCACTAAATAAAATGAAAATTTATAGACTTCTATCAATGGAGGAGCAAGTTTACTTTCAAGGCCACTATTATTTGCAGTTGGAATGCTTAGTGCCTTCTCAGTCTCAACAATATTCTTCAAGGTAAAAACCAAACCTTTTATTCAAGTAATCTTGAAGTAGTAAAACTTATGGCAATTCTTGTTACTAATTTGGTTGTTCTTTTGGTAGGACATCCCTGATATTGAGGGAGACCGGATGCATGGAATTAAGTCGTTGGCTATAAAATTGGGCGAAAAAAGGGTTAGCTTTGAATTTTTTTTTTTTTTTTCTTATAACTTTACTTTATCATGAAACAAAAGAGCATATAATGGTAAAAAGTTTAGTATCAAGTACTAAACGCTATCGAATTTTATCCTAACCCTTAAAGATTTTATAAAAAGTGCATCTTTGGATAATCCCATTTGAGCTTGTAGCACTAACACATCAATCTTTGCAGATGTACTGGATATGCATATGGATTCTTGAAATTGCTTATGTTGCTGCGGCTTTGGTGGGTGCAACTTCACCCATCACTTGGAGCAAATATGTAACGGTAAGTCATACATGTTTATACAGTACTAGTAGTGATAAGATTTCAGTATAGAATTTTCCAGTCGACGATCAAACCTATATACCGATTCTCTAATGAAAGTAACCTGCAAATGTTTCATGAATCTGGAAAATATTCATGTTTAAGGTAATACACACAGATGTAAAACAAAATATTTCTTAAACAAATGGTGTATTTTATATATATTATAAAGGATATTTTCAATTTACAACTAGAGAAAGGAAAACATCAATTAAATCAACTCATAGGGACAGACTTCAAGGGATTGAATATCAATATAACCAAGTCATCAACATTTTGGCATTTCCTATCCTACACATCTTGTAGCCAACTAACAATGCAATACAATTTTCATGACGTGATTTTACATGAGTAGAGAATCTAGGTATTAATAATATTTTTATTTGCAGGTTATTAGTCATCTGGCGATGGGGGCGCTACTTTGGATACGAGCCAAATCAGTAGATTTGAAGAATATGGAAGCTGTACAATCCATGTATATGTTCCTTTGGCAGGTAAGTTTCAATATTGTTCATTTAGTTAGATCAATTATCCTTCCATTGTCATTTTCGAGTTTTATCTTGTCACTCATTAGCATAAATTAGGTTTTAACTTTTCTTTAGTTTGTAATAACTTTTTTTGTTTGTAAATGTTGCAGCTCTTCTATGCTGAATATGGCCTTATCTCGCTTGTACGATGACCAAATTAACAATGTTTCAGTGAAGAACATACCCCCTCGCTATCGAATAAAGTGAAACTTTTCGAGGACCTTTTACTATGAAATTGATCCAGATCTATGTTCCAAACTATAGCATCACCCTATGTTACATCACAATTTTTTTTATCTAATATATTTGGTATATGTAAATTTATATTATAATAACAAAATTTAGTTCATGGCATATTGGTATGAGTACATATTAAGTATTGTTAAAATTGGTGTAGGAATATCATAATTGAATTTTTGGCCAAAAATGTGAATGTGAGGTTAATTGTCCAAAATACAACTTCGACTTCAAAGCCTTAAATATGAGTATTTGAAACGCACATAAATACCCGGATACTCGCTCGCGCTTGAAGGCCAAGTTCAATCAAGGATAACTAGTACTTTAACCGTCCATTAGACGGGAACATTAACACCATAATATTATCGCTACATCAAATCAACAAAAATCATTTTGCTTATATAAAAATAAAAAATAAAATAAACATACAAAAATAAATAAATAACAAACATCAAACTATAAACCTAAAAACACTCACCGACATTCTATATATGATTATGATGAGAAAAATTTTTATGTAAATACTCCTAGTACACTAGATTATATATAGTAGAAAGTGTTGTTGGAAGATACATAGTTTAAAAAGTTAGAAAAATTACTGATAGCGGCGCAGCTTGTTGTCCGCCTGCCCGTTATCTTAATGTAATTTTCTTTTTCTGGGAATGAAAAAAAAAATAAGAAAAATGAAATTATACAATCTAGAAAAAAAATGGTAAATTACAAATTTTGACAACATACAGGTAAGCAAATGAGTTTACTTAACTCACCCAAACATTCTACAAATGTTTTTTATGCTTACAACCCGGATCATTGTAGGGCTATAATTTAGAGGTTTGTGTCTGTTTTGGTCCATTAGACATTTTGGGTTAGTGGTTTAGTGGGTTTCGGGCTTTGGGCTTATTGTAAGTGAACCGCCCTATGCAACTATAAGTAGGGGGTTCCTAGAACATTTTGGGTGGGCTTGTGGTTTTGCTAGTTGATTGTTATTTGCTCTCTTGTATTCAAACTCGGTGTACCAGACGACTCTTAGAAGTCGTGTGCACCTTTGCAATGCAATCATTCTGTTTTCATTTCTTCCTTGTTATTTGTCTATAATTCATCGTTATTTTTTAGGGTAAAAATTTAGATTGGATTCCTGCTAAGGTTTTAGTCATTTGTTGTGTGGACCCATTTCCGACATATGATCCTTCGGTAATCTATCAATGTATTTCATTGTAAGATTTTGTATTGATTCCCACTACGACTTTTCAGTGATCTGTCGGTGTTGGGTCTAGTTTGATGAACGTTCTGTCAGGAAAAAGTTTAACCACCAAGTATTTCAATTCAAGCCTAAAATGGAAATCGGTGGTCCATGGGGCGTGGTTTATGCCTTTTGGCAATTCAACTCTAAAGAACAACAATTCAAATATTGGTTATTTGTAAATTGATATTGACAAAGACTAAGACAAAAGTTACACTGATCACCATGTCTAATACCATTTTGTAGGTTTTTAGTGTACTCTCCATGTCTCTTCTTACTGTCCAAAAAATGTCAGATTTCTCCCCATTGTTCTTCCTCAAATTAATGCAGGTATATTTAGATTAAGCATTTTAACTTTGAATTATTAATATGTCTTTTTTAACAATAATGTTCTAAGCTTCTATATTTATTTACTACTTTCAGGCTCTTGTGGGAGGCATGTTTATGCAAATGTATGTTTGTGGATTCAATCAGATATGTGATGTAGAGCTCGACAAGGTTTGGAAAACAAAAACTTAAATTTGATCTAGCCATGCACATCGGCATCTATATGTTAAGTTATAGAATAGAATTATTGTTGATAGTTTATGAACCTTTCAGGTTAACAAGCCTTCTCTCCCGTTAGCTGTTGGGGAACTATCTATGACAACTGATACCATTGTGTCTACATTGTCAGCTATCATGGTATTCAATAGTTTTTGTTATATATGAACCTTCTTCATTAAGGTTGCATGGATCATCCGTAAGAGACAACCATATATATAGGCTTGCCTTTGGGATTGATCCTATGGTCAAATCGCCATTGGTACTCCCTTGTTGTGCCGGTATAACTTATGGTCATTACCCATATCTTAAAACACACATTAAGGGTCGAAATACCAATGGAAAATTCATAAGATGGACTTGTGTTACCTAAATATAACTAAGACTTAACCCGAAAAAATTTATTGTGGTCTATCTATTATTGCATTATGTAACAGCCGAAATTGTCCTTAAGTTTTGGCCAGCCTTGCTTGTTCCATCCAAAAAGTTTTTTTTTTCCCGATTGGACCATTGAGGTTTGCACTTTCTTGCCAATTCTATCCAGGGGACCAACTCCATCCAAAATTTATGTTAACTTTTTACAAAAAGACAAAATTACCCTTATTTATAAAATCATTTTTTAATGATTAAAACTTTTATCAATTAAAAAAATATATGAAAATAAAACACGCCCCATACATATCCGAAGACCACCACCACTACAATTAGCCACCATCAAAGAAGACCACCACCACATATTCACTTTTCAAGCTAAAGACGAACATTGCGAAGATTAATTTTGTTTATTTCCCAAACAAAATCCCCACTTACATATTCGAATTTACCCCAAACAAAATCCCCACTTACATATTCAAATTTACCGGCGAGAAGAACGAAGAGACGCTACACCCCCTGCTCCAGCCACCACCGCTATTCTCATCAAATCTCTGATCAAAACGCATACCTTGAAATCACCACCACAACACCCAACCCCGTCACCATGAGACCACTCGCCACTAAAATCACAATCAGTAACGACTTTGTAATTGAAAAGCCCGCCAACTATCAATCGCTCACCACTCCATTCGCAATTTGCATTTGCAAATATGTTATTTGGTTTCAAATCGCAATGATACACACTTGCTGAATTCATACAGTCTGCATCAGTTTTGGTTTAAACGCCCAAAAAAATAATTTAGCAGAAGCACACATATTTGATGTCAAAGAAGTTAACCATATGGCCGTATGCATTTATTTCAAAGATGGAAAAAAACGATGGTGCTCATGTGTCAAGTCATCACCGTATTAAGTCAAAGAGAGTGTAAAACTATAAAATAAGAAAATATACAAAAAGACATAAATGCCCCTCACGCTTAATAGAAAAATAAACGATGTTAGTGTATTGGATGATAATGACAACAAATGATAAACCTCAGGGGTTCAATTACAAAAAAAAAAATGGATGGAACAGACAAAACTAACCAAACCTGAGGGATGATTTTGGCCTTTATCTCATTTATGTAATAAAGTAATCAACATCCATAAATTAGTGGCACATATTTGCTAAGAGAAGTTTTTTTATTTACTATATATGCTACAACTAAAGAGGTCAAACTCATGTTTTTTTTAAGAAACACAAATTTTATAACGAAAAATTCAGCAAAGCTTTTGACCCCCAATTCCACCCATGGATTCGGTCATGACTTCTACGAGAGTATTAGAGATAAATATTTATGCAAATTATATTTTGTGATTAGGTAGCATAATTACAAGAATAGTTTGTTATTCCTCACTGTATACATAAAGGGGTCTTGTAAATGCATTGTGTACAAAACATAATATACCATAAACACTTTTAGAGGGTTTGATATATAATGTGTAATGGTTTTTAATATACTGTTTTTAATGCAGGGCTTTTCGATTGCGTGGATTGTTGGTTCTCCATCGTTGTTTTGGGGTTTTTTCGGGTGGTTTGCTGCTGCGACTGCATATTCAGCCAATGTGGTGAGGTTTTAAAAACGTTTTGGATCCAATTGCTCCAAACTTGTACCCAACTACTAAATTGAATTTTCTTGTGTGTGTACCATTCTAGTACCCCTTATTGCGATGGAAGAGGTTTCCTTTCGCAACAGCTTTTTATATGCTAATTTCTAAAGCGCTAGTTGTTCCCGTTGCATATTACATGCATATGCAGGTATTGTTTTCTTTTTTTCCTATTTCTATTGATGTTCTTATATCATCTTATGTGGAAACAATACATTTTGAGTCATATTGAGAGCAACCTATGAATAGAGGAAAGGTCTGGCTAGACTAGCTACGTTATGAGTAAGATATTATTAGTGGTTGCGTTTGTTTGTTAATTGTGTTTGCTTGTGTAAATATAAAATGTTTGCATTATGTAACAAAAAGACGAATAAAACAGTTGCAAAATTATAAGAGAAGATAATTCAAAATTTTCAAAGAACTGAAAAGTTGTATCAATGACAATATATTTTCCTTGTGTTGAATAACTGAAAACCCGACCTGTTTATATATAGATATTACAAACTTATAAGGAATGTATAAAGATAAAACTAACTAATGATAATAACATTAACAATAACACTAACATTTAAACTAGTATAATTAACAAACAAAATAAATGATAAATCAAATAATACTAATGATAGGTTATAAGGTGGTATAAATATTTGCTGTTAAAAAAAATAATGATAGGTTATAAACTGAACTAACAATAATTTACTACAAGAGAATTTTAGGGGAGATTATAAAACTTCAATTACTTTGAAAATGTTTAAAGTTGATATCTTAGATAACGTCTAAACCATATTTGAAGTAAAAAAAAATACTCACCCATTAATCACCATGCTTTAATTTTTCAAAAGAATCAATTATATATACAATCATTACAAACATTATTACCTTTCGGTTCCTTTTTAGTTTATACCAATCAGAGTTTATATTTAATGTTCTTTTTCCATTGTTTACAGAATTCTATCAATGGAGGAGCAAGTTTACTTTCAAGGCCACTATTATTTGCAGTTGGAATGCTTAGTGCCTTCTCTCTCTCAACAATATTCTTCAAGGTAAACACCATGGTTGCTGATCAAACTTCTAACAAAAGTAATCTTGTGTAGTAAATTAATACCATTTCTTGTCACTTATTTGATTATTTCTTTGATAGGACATCCCCGATATTGAAGGAGACCGCATGCATGGAATTAAGTCGCTTGCTATACGATTGGGCGAAAAACGGGTTAGCTTTTAGTTTTTTTATTCCTTCACTTCAATCTTCATGAATTAAAAGAGTATACATACAATGGTAAAAAGTTTAGTGGCGATATTTAAACATACCTTCAAAGATTTTATAACAAGTTCGGATAATATTTCAATCGTTTAGGTGGTTTAGGATTTAGAAAAGCATGTGTACAGGTTATTGTGAATATAAAAGTTTCTAGGTAGTCTGCTAGACGTAGTACAAGCAGACTTTAACAACCACTTTATTTTTAGAGATATAATCTCACGCTAGCTAATTTAGATAAAGTCCGCTTGTACTGCTAGCAAACTACTTTGGAATACTTATATTCTCATAAACAACCGACAAACACTCTTTGAAATTAACTGAAAACTACCTAAACAACCAAAAAATATCAAATTGTATGTCTATTTCAGCTTCTAGTACTAGCATGTTAATTAATCTTTGGTCTGGCTAGTTCAGTTTGATCGTTATTTTTTAAACGAAACATCATCGCAGGTGTACTGGACATGCATTTGGATTCTTGAAATGGCTTATGTTGCTGCTGCTTTGGTTGGAGCAACTTCATCCATCACTTGGAGTAAATATGCAACGGTAGTTTATACATATATTTATATATACAAATGCTCTAATAAAAGTATTTATATGAATCTAGCTTGAAAACATGCATGTTTAAGGTATAGCACAGTTGTATAACATACACACCCCTTATGTATGCTTAACACCCCCCCCCCCCCAAAAAAAAAAAAAAAGAAGAAGAAGAAGAAAAACGCAGAGTGATAATGTGATTGATTTAGGAGGGGGTATATTTGATAAAAACCATAGGGAAGGGGGTACGTTCACAGGCATATTGGTTCATTCACAACTTGTAATATACAACAATACAGTATATGGTGGTTTCAGTTTACCTGAGGGTAATGTGTTTTAACTCTTTTGAACACAAACTTGATTTATGTTGCCCGGTATGTGACCCTTTAAAATCATATATCATGATCATTTGATCAACATATCAACATATGTTGTTTCTTGAACATCTAGGTACAACAAAACATAGTTTTAATATATACATTTGTATGTTCTATTGTAAATATGCAATTTTAGAGTATTAACATCCCAAACTTCAATATAAATACTTCATTACAAACAATAGAACTTTTAACCGGTGATGATCACAAGAGTAGAGCCTTTATGTAACGATAACATTCTTTGTGTGTAGATTATCAGTCATCTGGCGATGGGAACGCTACTTTGGATACGTGCCAAATCAGTAGATGTGAATAACGCGAAAGCTGTTCAATCCATGTATATGTTCCTTTGGCAAGTAAGTTTGATCACTAATTGTATCAGCTATCATATTATGCATTTTTTGAGTGACTTGTGTATCTTGTAAATATTGCACCATCTCTTTCATTAGTAACATAAGAATTTAAACCGAGTTTTGTCTTACCTTTGTACCATTTCTCTTGGTAATAAGGGTGTGGAAAGTGTCACCCCCTCCTCCCAACCAAATAGTGTTTTCTTTTCTTTAGAACGGCTAACTCACACAGTATACGTACTGCTAAATCAACACTGATGTCTAGAACTATCAACCACTTGATGATGAACATCTTTACTATACACCATGATCGACATTGCTAAGCTACAATCTAGTAGTGTAGCTTTGACAATAACCCTTACATGTTATGTGGCATTTGTAATTTTCGTTATGATTTTCTTATTTCACCTTGTCACTCATTAGCAGAAATGTGGAGTTTTTGCTTTGTTGTTACTTTCTAATGGTTTGAAATAACCTTTTGTGTACATTGCAGCTCTTCTATGTTGAATATGGCCTTATCTTGCTTGTACGATAAACTAACAATCTTCCAATGAAGAACATACACAATCGTGGTCGAATAAAGTAAATCTTCGTGAGGATCTTATACTATGAAGTTCCAGATAAAGGTTCCAACAAATAACAAGGCCCTATGTTATACTAGTTTCTTCTTTTGTTTATTCCCTTGTAATAGAGTAATATATTACTATGATTTTGTATTAGTTGATGAGATGCTTACTAGAACCTGGACCAAATATCGGGCAAATGGACTACAATGTGTTATAAAATCAATCACTTTAACGAAATACATAATTAGTTTTCTAACAGTCGTACTAGAGGAAGTGGTACAAGTGATGTAGCTATTTTAGTTGAGGCCTATAAACAATATAACGAGTATAATGTCGCACTACTAGAAAATTGGCTATTTGCTACAAAAGTTTTCCTACGGAAAAAAATGCGTCACAAATTTTGACAAGGTTGCTACGCATTTGTGACGACCAGAAAACTCTAATTTTTTTAACATATTTGCTACACAATAGAGACAAATACTTAGGAATTCGCATAGGAAATGGTGTAGGAAATGCGTCGCAAATTTCCTACACCATATATTCGTAGAAAATGCGTTGAAAATTGCATAGTAAATGTGCAGTAAATGGTTTCCGGCGTGGCTTTTTCCAACATCAAGATTTCGTTGTAAATGTTTAACAAATTAACGAAATCTTGATTTGCATCATTTTCCATGAGCTCAATTGTATGATTTTTGCTATTAGTCAGGCAAATGCTACATTTCAAGTAGCTAAAAGACTCGTTATGCCAACTGCAAGTATGCATCAATTAGTCAAAGAAATAGAGACGCGGGTCACACGGGGGAGGGTTTTGGGGCCACAAATGCCCCTTGGATTCTGGGTTTTCTTGTATTAATTTTGTTTTTGAGGGTTGAGTAGTTTGTCTAGAAAGCATGGTGCACATGATAAGTCTTTTGTATAGCAAGACATCTAATTTTAATCTTTAGGATCGTACATATGTGCTTCCAAAATCGCTCTGTGATTGTGTCAATAAAAGCGTATGAACAAAAAGTTCTAATAAATTTTTTTGTTACCAAACTTAAATATGATAATCTTGATAATGTGGTTGCTACTTGTTAGCTAACCCGCTAATCATGTAAACTTCAAGTTGCAAATTTGATAACTATTTACACGATGTGTCGAGTTAAAACTCTAAATGGTACAAGTTGTGGAAACCTGCATCATGGTCTTAGGTAGCTAGTCATGGGGTTTTGGGTTGGGACAGGAACAGGAAACTTATTTCAGAAAATGCAATTGATAATTATAGGAAGGATAATTTGACTGAATGAATTCTTTCATTAATCAAGATCTCTTTAAATAATACAATGCTGTGCATGATAATAGGAAACTAGTTAATATAATACAACAACTTTCCTAAGATAATGAGATTGCTATCTTTACAATATAATCGCTATTACACCCCCGCAGTCGAATCGGGAGGTTGACGGACGTTGAGACTGGAGCGAAAGTCATCGAACAAAACGCGTGGCAAACCCTTCGTGAAGATGTCCGCCACTTGATAGCGTGAAGGCACATGCAATACACGAACACACCCCCGCTGTACCTGCTCGCGAACAAAGTGGATGTCGAGCTCGATATGTTTCGTCCGCTGGTGTTGAACCGGGTTCCCGGATAAGTAAATGGCGCTGACATTGTCGCAGTAGATTAAGGTAGCTTTGAGGAGCGGTTGGTGTAGTTAGAGCAACAGGTTGCGAAGCCAGCATATCTCAGACACAACATTAGCAACTCCTCTATATTCAGCCTCGGCACTAGACTGGGACATAGTTGGCTGACGTTTGGAAGACCAAGAAAGTAAGTTGTCTCCAAGGTAGACGCAGTAACCGGATGTAGAACGGCGCGTATCAGGACAGCCAGCCCAGTCGGCATCAGTATAGGCACGAAGTGATATGTTGGGAGCAGGAGTGAGAGAAAGACCATAGTCCGTAGTGCCCTGTATATACCGAATAACACGCTTCAGAGCGTTCCAGTGATCATCTGTGGGAGAGTGCATATGAATGCAAATCTGTTGAACAGCATAAGAGATGTCGGGACGCGTGAATGTGAGGTACTGGAGAGCACCTGCCAAGCTGCGGTAAGTGGTAGGATCATGAAATGGAGCAGAACCTGTAGTGCCCAGCTTGGGACCAGTGTCAACCGGGGTAGCAACCGGTTTGCACGAGTCCATTGCTGCCCTGTGGATGATGTCTCGTGCGTATGTCTGCTGAGATAAAAATAGGCTATCACCGGTCCGCGTAACTGAAATACCCAAGAAGTGAGATAAGGGGCCCAAGTCTTTCATAGCAAATTCAGCAGACAAGGACGTCATCAAGTGACGACGAAGGGCATCAGAAGAGGTGGTGAGGATGATGTCATCCACATAAAGAAGCAACTAGGCAGTGTCCGGACCCTGATGATAGATGAACAGAGATGTGTCCGATTTGCTTTGAATAAAGCCCTGCAACAAAACAAAATCAGTAAAACGCTGGTACCGGGCACGTGGAGCCTGCTTCAAACCATAGAGGGACTTCTTGAGTTTGCAGACATAGCCGGGAAAATGAGAATCCCGAAAACCCATGGGTTGATGCATATAAACCGTTTCTTCCAAAGTGCCATGGAGGAAGGCGTTATCCAATTGATTAATCATCCAAGAACGAGATAGAGCCAAGGTCAAAATGAGGCGAATGGTGGCCGGTTTAACAACCGGACTAAAAGTCTCACCACAATTGACACCAACCTGTTGACTGCGACCATCACAAACCAGGCGAGCTTTATACCTCTCCAAACTACCATCCGAACGAAACTTATGTTTAAACAGCCACATACATCTAATAATGTTCATGTCAGGTTCACGAGGAACCAACTCCCAAGTCTCATTTTTAATAAGTGCACTAAACTCATCGGTCATGGCGCTGAGCCATTCAGGTGATGACAAGGCAACCTGTGGGGATTTGGGAATAGGCACAATAGTGGAGGTGTGGAGATTAAACTGTAGCTTGGGTTTGGTGATGCCGTCCATGGCACGAGTGCGCATGGTGCGGGTCGGTGGTGGGCTTGGGTGGTGGTGGGCCTGTGGAGGTGGTTCGGTGGGTTGGGCCGTATGAGGTGGGGGAATTTGGGCCGGATCTGGTTGGGGAGTATGGGAAGGAGAAGGTGGGCTAATGGGAAAGCCGGGTGGAGAAGTAGGTGCCGGGCCAGTGGGCTGGCCAGGAGTGGGCTGGGCCCGTTTGGGGCGACGGAGTGGGCTGGGCCCGTTAATCCTATGGATGCGAAATATAGTCCAAAAAAAGAAGAAGAAGAAAGCAGAGTGATAATGTGATTGATTTAGGAGGGGGTATATTTGATAAAAAAACATAGGGAAGGGGGTACGTTCACAGGCATATTGGTTCATTCACAACTTGTAATATACAACAATACAATATATGGTGGTTTCAGTTTACCTGAGGGAAATGTGTTTAAACTCTTTTGAACACAAACTTGATTTATGTTGCCCGGTATGTGACCTTTAAAATCATATATCATGATCAACATATCAACATATGTTGTTTCTTGAACATCTAGGTACAACAAAACATAGTTGTAATATATACATTTGTATGTTCTTTTGTAAATAAGCAATTTTAGGGTATTAACAGCCCAAACTTTAATATAAATACTTCATTGCAAACAATAGAACTTTTAACCGGTGATGATCACAAGAGTAGAGCCTTTAGGTAACGATAACATTATTTGTGTGTAGATTATTAGTCATCTGGCGATGGGAACGCTACTTTGGATACGTGCCAAATCAGTAGATGTGAATAACGCGAAAGCTGTTCAATCCATGTATATGTTCCTTTGGCAGGTAAGTTTGATCATTAATTGTATCAGCTATCATATTATGCATTTTTTGAGTGACTTGTGTATCTTGTAAATATTGCACCATCTCTTTCATTAGTAACATAAGAATTTAAACCGAGTTTTGTCTTACCTTTGTACCATTTCTCTTGGTAATAAGGGTGTGGAAAGTGTCACCCCCTCCTCCCAACCAAATAGTGTTTTCTTTTCTTTAGAACGGCTAACTCACACAGTATACGTACTGCTAAATCAACACTGATGTCTAGAACTATCAACCACTTGATGATGGACATCTTTACTATACACCATGATCGATATTGCTAAGCTACAATCTAGTAGTGTAGCTTTGACAATAACCCTTACGTGTGATGTGGCATTTGTAATTTTCGTTATAATTTTCTTGTTTCACCTTGTCACTCACTAGCAGAAATGTGGAGTTTTTGCTTTGTTGCTTTCTAATGGTTTGAAATAACCTTTTGTGTACGTTGCAACTCTTCTATGTTGAATATGGCCTTATCTTGCTTGTACGATAAACTAACAATCTTCCAATGAAGAACATACACAATCGCGGTCGAATAAAGTAAATCTTCGTGAGGATCTTATACTATGAAGTTCCAGATAAAGGTTCCAACAAATAACAATGACCTATGTTATACTAGTTTCTTCTTTTGTTTATTCCCTTGTAATATTACTATGATTTTGTATTGATTGATGAGATGCTTACTAGAACCCGGACCAAATATCGGGCAAATGGACTACAACGCATAATAAAATCAATCACTTTAACGAAATACATAATCAGTTTTCTAACAGTCGTACTAGAGGAAGTGGTACAAGTGATGTAGCTATTTTAGTTGAGGCCTATAAACAATATAACGAGTATAATGTCGTACTACTAGAAAATTGGCTATTTGCTACAAAAGTTTTCCTACGGAAAAAAATGCGTCACAAATTTTGACAAGGTTGCTACGCATTTGTGAGGACCAGAAAACTCTAATTTTTTTAACATATTTGCTACACAATAGAGACAAATACTTAGGAATTCGCATAGGAAATGGTGTAGGAAATGCGTCGCAAATTTCCTACACCATATATTCGTAGAAAATGCGTTGAAAATTGCATAGTAAATGTGTAGTAAATGGTTTCCGACGTGGCTTTTTCCAACATCAAGATTTCGTTGTAAATGTGTAACAAATTAACGAAATCTTGATTTGCATCATTTTTCATGAGCTCAATTGTATGATTTTTGCTATTAGTCAGGCAAATGCTACATTTCAAGTAGCTAAAAGACTCGTTATGCCAACTGCAAGTATGCATCAATTAGTCAAAGAAATAGAGACGCGGGTCACACGAGGGAGGGTTTTGGGGCCACAAATGCCCCTTGGATTCTGGGTTTTCTTGTATTAATTTGTTTTTGAGGGTTGAGTAGTTTGTCTAGAAAGCATGGTGCACATGATAAATCTTTTGTATAGCAAGACATCTAATTTTAATCTTTAGGATCGTACATATGTGCTTCCAAAATCGCTCTGTGATTGTGTCAATAAAAGCGTATGAACAAAAAGTTCTAATAAATTTTTTTGTTACCAAACTTAAATATGATAATCTTGATAATGTAGTTGCTACTTGTTAGCTAACCCGCTAATCATGTAAACTTCAAGTTGCGAATTTGATAACTATTTACACGATGTGTCGAGTTAAAACTCTAAATGGTACAAGTTGTGGAAACCTGCATCATGGTCTTAGGTAGCTAGTCATGGGGTTTTGGGTTGGGACAGGAACAGGAAACTTATTTCAGAAAATGCAATTGATAATTACTGTCTAGTGGAAGTCCTTTGATGGAGATCACACACTTGATGGTCAGATGAATGAGAGCAACTCTGTTTGGATTACATAATGATGCTAGCAGATACTGATTGGTTTAACTTATGACTTCGTGTGAATCAGCAAGGACCACCTTACATTTAGTAGGGCTACTAGGACTTGGGTCTCTCTCTTGATAAGCTATTACCTCACCAACTAGCTAAGATCTAGAAAAGAAAGTTTTCCGATCACTGTCTTTGATGTTGATTAACAAAATCAACTGCATCTACTGTTTGGACTATATTTTGCATCCATAGGATTAAGCGTTTGTGGTTCGGTTTCATGCCATTTAGCGCTATCCGACCATCTCCCACTGTAGAGTTTTCGATCAAGCATACGCCCTTCTGGATTAACAACAGCGTGTTCTACCTATTGCAATGTCTCATTATATGGTTGTGATATTTTTATTTTTATTTTATTTTTTATTTTTTTTTTTTTTTTTTTTTTTTTTGGTTTCCTGAAGCATTTTTGTAAAAACAATTTGGTATAGGGGAAGGTATGCCCTACTACAGGTAATCTTTTTATTCCATTTACATAAATTTCCAGTCAAACAATAAAAATTATAAAAGAACATATGACCCCAAAACCATTCAACATCCAAATATGAGAAGACACCACAAAACCACCAAACGTATATATACATATAACCATTTAAAGCCACCGTGCCGCGCCAAAAAGAAAGTCGTCATCCACGGCCAAACAAGAAGCCGGACCACGATCAAATAGGTGGCGGCGATGGCTTCCCAGGAACATAGTAGATGAGCTAGATACAGAGTTAAGGACAAATTTGTCATTTCCTATATACAAGCAACATTAACATTTTAGTTTGGGTTCCAAACACAAGATTTTAAACCATAGCATTACAAGAGCATACATTATGAAAAACAAGACCTAATATATTATAGTATTATACCCTATCCAATCTGTCAATTACTGCTTACCAAAAAACTAAGTACAAAACAACGGTTTTCTGCACAAATCTGACAAAAATCGTACCTTAAAACGGAACACTCTTCAAGATCTCCACACAGCTATAAGTGTTGACCCGAGCAACCACACGTGTTGACTTTTTTTGTACAAGCTTTTCGGATATGTTTTAGATAACGGAACTTGCTAAAGATAGTTCATGAAGCTCACTTAGCATCCATTCCTCACCGGTTTGACCGCCAAGAACAATGGCTCGTGTACCGCCAACAACACATGTGCTATGGCCCCAAGCAAACCGCGGTGGCAGCCCAGGTACGTTTAACATTCGCCATGTGGGTTTTTCTTCGGTGGGGTCAAGAATATAAAGCTGTGAGGCTGAGTGAAGACCTGCAACGGAACCACCAAAGACTAGTATCCTGCCACCAGGGAGGCTCACGGCTACATGGTCAAGCCGGGGAGGTGGAGCTATGCCACCTGGATTACCAGCACCAGGCATCCCACTTCCAGTCACAGATCTCCAACACGGTTCATCTTCACTCAAATCCATGGTGAAAACGTCACTAGACCGGAACCTGAGAGGCCCGCTTTTAGCCAGACCGCCAAACATCAAGATTTTACGACCACCATATACTGATAAAGTGTGGCCGAGGCGAGAAGGTGGGGTCCATGTGACTGGTATCTCTCTCCAAATTGGTTTCTCCATTGAAAGATCAAGTAAAAATGTATCACTTAGAAGTACACCAGAATCTGCACAACCACCCGAAACAATTAATTTTGTTCCGTCAAGGGTACAGGAACTATGCCACGATCGTGGAAGTGGAGGGGCTAAACCGGAAATTTCACGCCATGTTGGGTGTTTAGCATCCAAATCTAAGAGGAATACATCATTAAGTAACCCTTGGGTCCCACATCCTCCAAACACTACCAAATTAGAACCGTTGACACACGAAAGTGTATGACCCCAGCGACCCGGCGGCGGTGAGGCAACTTTCACATGTTGCCACTCAGGTTTGCTAGAATTTAAATCCAGTACAAAAGTATCATTCATTGGTTGCATATTGACACCCTCACCACCAAACAGAACTACACGGTTCCCAACTGCACAGGCACTGAAATTACACCGTGACGGCTCTACCGCACCGCCGACAGACAGCTTTCGCCATGCAGCCGCTTCAAGAGTAGTAAGTTCTCTAGCCAGCCGACCCCATCCCAACCTTTTAGCCCCGGGAACCGTCTCTAAAACCCGAGTTGTTTCACTACCCCATGCGTTCTGACAGACCATTCTCCACAAGTCCTCGTTTTTAGCCACCTCATAGAATCGCCTACAAACCGAACCAACAGATGCAATATCCCGTGGGGTCAACCGTGAAAGAATTTTAAGAGAAATCACCTCATCGCTTAATTGTAGAATCCCGGAAAGTCCACGGGAAGAGGTGCGGGTCCCATCTGGAGTTAGCCGACAAGAGAGAAGACTGGACCTAAACGGGTCAGCTGATTTCACCGTTCCTTTTGCTGTGGTTCCCGTGAGTGGGCCCAGATCAAGATCAACTTCTGTAAAGAACTGTATGCCAATAATATGTGTTATTACCTCATCGTCACCATATATAGGGGTCATACGTAGCCGGTTCATTAATGGGGTGCCGTCTTTTGTGAAATTTAATAATTCTCCTTTGAACTCAACCCCATCCTCAAGGCATCTCCTAATTTCTGAGACTACAGTAGAATCCACTAGAGGATGCCTTCTTTTTGCATATGGACCTCTGCATTGCAAGAACCGGCTGAAAACAAATACACAAATTAGACGCGAAGAAAACAGGTGTACTCACATGTGGGCAATGCAATAAAGCTATAACCTTTGAAAAGATAATACAGAACGCTGTAGCAATAAATACTAGAGGTGGCAAGATGGGCTGGTAGGCGAGTTGGGTAATGGGGGTTCGTGTTGAACCAAACCTTTCTTAGTACATGTCAAACTCTAGCAAGGCCAGAAACATTTGTGCTATTTTCTAAACTAAGGTGTTAATGTCAACTGTGACTATTTAAATAAAATTACTATAATAATAATCGAGATACTTAAGTAAAATGATTTAAGAGGCAATATTAATTAAAAACAGACTTAAAGTTACTTTCAACCTGTTTGACCCTTTTGACCCTACCCCTTTTAGTTAATATTTTAATGTGACCCATCTAACAATTAAATGAAACTTAAACAATGTATTCATAAATAAATAAGTCGAAATTACCACCTCTAGTCCACATACCTACAACTCCAAGCTAAAAAACAATATAAACACACTTTACAATGCTGCATATGACCACAATCTACTTTTGGAAAAGCCTACAACATATGGCATGAGGATACAGAAAATATAGTCATAAATTCAATTCAAATATATAATTACCACCATCAGGGGGTGTTTGGATAAGCTTATTTTTTAGGCTTATAATTCTTTTTGGAAACTGATAAGCTTTTAGCACCATACAGGCTTCAATAAGTCAGAAGCTTACATTGCTAAGCTCAGAAGCTATTATAGGTAAGCTAAAGTCAGAAGCTTTCAATGCTAAGCTCAGAAGCTAGTATAGATAAGCTTATCGGGTTTTTCGAATTTCAACTAGCCCCAAAAAAAGCTTGCTCAAACAACAGCTACATACTGAACTGATTGTTAGAATTTCTTGTAGATATTGCAAATATGTCAACTTCACATACCGAACTAATTGTTAAAAATGTGAACAGGTTGTGCAGCTCTACGAGATGATTGACCGAAAAGCATGTTATATATCATTACAGTAACTGAACTATTAGAGTATCAATCTATTTTTTTCTTACAGCAACTCAGGAAGTTGCAATAATGGTAAACTTAATGTACTTCTGATATGTTTGACCCATTTGATTTGTTCTCACAGTTAATTTTGTATTTGGCCATTTGACCCGTTAGTCCAAAGTGACTCATTTGGAACTTGTAAGTGTGCCAAAAGTATCACCATTCACAACTAATGAGCATCACCAGTTTTTTGTTCTCCTGTCAAAGAACATTCTTCTAGAAATTGAATCAGCTCTGCAGCCAAATTCTAGAAAACTAAAAGAGACTACATGTTGATGAAAAAACTATACGTGCAAACTACCCCAGTTTCTTTCATTATGTTAGTCCCTACTATTTGTTCAGCAGGATACATTCCTACTACTAGCTTTCTGTTTATTATCAGATTGCCATGTTCAATGCTACAAACAAATGACAGTTGTGTTGTGTATAAGAATCCAGAGATACCAGAAATAAGAAGTGTACATACAATGTTGCAAAAGGCGCTAGGCGCTAGGCAGGCGGTGAGGTCCAGCCTAGGGACTAGTCGGGACTAGGCGAAAATTAGGCGGAATTAGGCGTTTTGGTATTTTTATACGTATTTTATATATATACATATACTTATATGAAAACAATACTTAGAAATTCACATAATACTTCAAATTTTGAACAATTCACCCTTATATTTTAGTTAATATATAGATAACCTATATGTACCACCTAAAAACCATATGTACAACATCTTGATGCACTACCTATTAAAAGTCTGGGGTTAATTTTGATAAAAGCTGAAACTATGAGGATAAAAATGTTTTTTAGTCAAAAGAAAAGGTGAAAAAGGAAAAAAAGTGGTGGAGCCTCTTTTTTAACTAAACAATTCACGTGTATAAAGTTGCTCTTATCATCTCCTTCCCACATGCTCTGCTAACCCTAAAAACAAACAGCCACCAAGCTTATATCCCATCTTTTTTAACCTATGATTTCTTCTTTACTTCTTTTCTTCCATGGCGTGTAAGTTCTAATCCCATCATCTTTTTTATACTCATTACGTTTTTTTTCATCTTTAAAACCCTAATTTGGGCTTTTTCTCTTCTTCCGCCTTGCTCCGCCTGCCTCCGCCTAGCGCTGCCTGCCTCCTCCTAGCGCCGCCTGCCTCCGCCTAATAACGCCTACGCCTAGGACCAAGCCTAGGTCCTTATTCCGATATTGACCCTCGACTAGCGCCTAGGCGTCGCCTAGGCGGCCGCCTAGGCCGATTTTTACAACACTGTGTACATATATTTTGAAGTCAACTAAGGATCCCTTTTCTAACTTCTAAGAGATACCAGAAATAAGAAGTGTCAGAAGTCAGAACAACACATGCATCTATACTGCATAAAAGCACTAGAGATTCCACTAATCCAAGTACAAAGGAACCAAGCCAGAACTATTGAACAAAGTTGTTTCCTTCAGCCCTGATTCAGTTTCCTGACTTTCCTCAGAGTATATCTCCCAATTTCTCACCTCAATAAGAAAGTGAGCTTTTTGTTCAGATATGTAGATAAACTAAAAAACCAAATGCAGTAGATAAGAAAGAAATCGTTGAAGATTGATTGCTTAGCCCTTTGTAAGGTGGAAACAAAAGTATGACGCCAATTAGTGCAGCTAATTGATACCACACTACAACGTGTTTCACATTTACATAACCATTTTGCGCATGTGGCAGCCTCAAAATTGTATCTATGTGTGGGCACATTATTAAGTTTGTGGATAAAATGTTAAGACTTAGCAGTCACCTCTTTATACCTAGAGTTATATGTAAAATTGAACTAGGAAAGAGAAACTTCACAGATCTAGTACTGTAGTACAAACCAGGGCATTCGAAGCAAACACTGAATCATGACTAAGATCTATAAATCTAATGTAACTAAGAACTATGAAATCAGTCTTGAAACTTGATGTTTAAACCCTAGTACCCTACATATTAATATGTTAATTCAATGCGCCATGAATTCCATAAATGAGAATATGAGATGAGTAAAAAAAATGCTTCTAAGGATTCCCCTTGCAACATTAGGACTCCTTTTTATCTAGCAGCTCATCCGAAAACTGTTAAGTAAACATTAGATGAGTATGCCAATATGAACATGTTTAAACCTTTGAAGCACAAGTTGAATCCAGTACATCTTAAGTTCTAACAGAATCGGCAAATACAACTAAAAGCGATGAACCAATACTGTGTTAAAAAGCACATCAGAGCCTCAAAACCTAAACCATATGCCTTCAATTCTCACATTATGAAATGAATGTTCTCATTTTTTACATTCTAGTGCAAGGGTAGAGACGAAAACTAAATATCATATATAATGAAGATTGTGGCAGCAATGAGCTAATGTGAATAATGCCTCATTTCCCAATAGATACAATGGCAGTATATATCTTCCAAAGTATAGGACTCTGTAATCTGTATTCTATAAAAGTAGTTTGGAGTTTGAACCCAGGCAGGGAATGTGAACCTTAGTAGTCTATCATGATTAAGAGTCCATCTTTTTACATTATTGTGATTTTTTAAAACTCTTGATCAAATTAATCAAAAAGATATTCCAACGCAACATGAGCAAAAGTGATAGACCTCAATGAATGTTATATTGTTATCAAAATTCAAAACAATCCATCATGCATCCAATCTACTCCTTGTGCTAAAGATTTCATTTCTGTAATACATAAGTCCATAACAACTCCAAATAATTTCAATATTTTTCAAATAGATTACAACTTCAAAAAATAAATTTTATAACCTAGTCCTCTTAGAGCATTCACATTCCATTCTTTATCCTTATCCATATAATTTAACTAAAAATCATTATTCCATAAATTTATCTCTCATTTTTTAAAACTCTCCCACATCCTATTCTTTATCCAAAAATATAAGGTTTTGCTTTAGTTTTTCTTAAATATAAAAAATTCTCTTTCGTTTTCCTTAAAAATATATGGATACGGTATAAGGATAAAAATGGGATGTAGTGGTGTTTTTAGTTAATTTTCTTATATTTTATGGTTTTAGTGATCATAAGTAATGGGATGGGATGTAACTGTTCTTAGACAGCTACCCTAACATAGTGGTGAATGGAAGGCTTGATAGTAATCATATGATTACTGCTTCACGATGTAAAAGTCCATGATTCATCATGAGATTTAAAAACAAATTCACTGGAGACAGAAGGTCAAGAGAGATCAACCAGTAGCCATCTCTATGTATGAGCACGAACCATGAAGACATGTTAATTTGATTAAAACTAGAAACATTCAAACAACGAACAAAAATGTCATTCTCTTAAGGGGCAAGCAAAGTAAACTAGATCTGCAAATGTCTAAACTCGCTCATATTCAAACTGTAACATATTAATATCAAGATACCAGATTGTTGCAGTTTAACCCAATCCCTGTTTGGTGTTCTATTGATATAGTTTAACATACAAAGCATCAAATACCGTTGCAAAGCTGTTATTGATGAATGAGACTTGCACCACTATTTTGGATAAAGCATACACAAATCTAGAAGTTACCAAATAACATTTAGTAATACGGATCAGTTGCATAAACTTTTTACCAAATAACATTTAGTAATACGGAAAAACCATTTGCTAGCTTGGTGCATTGACAAACTGGTACAACATATACAAACCTGCATATTGTAGAAGGAAAAAAATCACAACTTTTGTTCCTGTTCTATTCTAGGAATAGGTTTACGGGCTATAGCCATTCATTTCTTCAATCTTCTTTTCCTTGAAGTTCTTTGGGCATGCAAAAATTTATTAGGCAATAAGAAAGTTCAGCTTAGTAAAGCTTACCATTGAATCTAATCTCTATCATGCCATTATATCCACCAAAAGAGATTCCATCTATTATCCTAAATTCCTAATCATGTCAGCAAGAAACGGCATTTTAATCCATCCATGAGGAGCTAAACTATCTAATTGTATGCTAAATTGCCAATGTTATGTTACTTCTGTATTCTAAAAAGACCTAGTGCCCGTGAACATAAGTACTTAGAATCTCGATAATTTTTAAACGCAAACTAAGAAAAATACCAGCATGTTTCACTCTCTCCACATATAACATTTCGCCGAATAACTTTCTCAAACATCTACTCCTTTCAATACAAAAACCCTAGTTATCAGTTCAACAGCAGTACAGACTACAGAACTAACCAATATCATCTACAACAAGAAACAAATCACCACCTATCAATCCCCAACCAAAAAGCCCCAAAACACACTAACCCTAACCAATAACATCTCAGGGGCATGTATTTTGTATTAATACCTCTATTTACACATCTATTTCTAATATAAAAAATACTCCAAGTTTGGTTTTGGTTATTAACCGAAATTAACCCAACGGATGAACCGAAACCGAATAACTAATAATATAGATTAACCGGTAACTTCGGTTTCAGTTTTGGTTAACCCTAGTAACAAAACCAAACCTTTCACACCCCTATTTGACCATATAAATTCACCATAAAAAAAATAACATTATATAAAAAAATAAAATAAAAATTATACAAAAAAAAACTCACCAGTTACGACCAAGGACTTCTTCAGCACGGTATCCAGTAATAATCTCAAAAACAGAATTAACATAAATAATAGGGTTATCAGGCTCTAAAGCATCTGTAACAACGAATCCACAAGGAGCCGGTTGAAGCAAGCTATCAACAGGGAAAGGAAACGGACCACCATCGTTTAACAGGAATCCTTCGTCGTCTCCACTTAGATCAGAATCGCTACTGTCCCACTCCATACGCACAAGTTATCGATAAAACAACAGATTAGTCAGCATTCATTAAGCGACTGGTTGGTGATTAGGTTATGTGTAGAAGGATTAGGATGAGATGAATTGATTGATTGATTGATTTGTGGTTGAATTGATTGAGATTAGGGATGAATTAGGGTTTTGGTGTTGGGTTTGTGTGGAAGGATTGGGATGGATGGTTTTTTTTTGGGTGGTGTGAAATGAGTGGTGAGGAGGTGGTTTGGTAATAAGGACCTGATTATTAATCAAAGGACACGGGGGTGGGTAGAGATTTGGGTTACACACCTAACGAGTTTCCGGTTGATAAGGCTACACAGTGTCACGTTATCGTCACGTCAAAAGATGGCTTTATTATTATGTTTTTTCAATAAGACTGGATGTTGTGGGGCTTTGTTTCGCTATCTATGTGCTACGTTAAAAGAAGTTTTATTCATCTTTTTCGATAGCTAATAGGAAATAGAATGATGTCCCTTTAATTAGAAAAATAAGAGAAGAGGAAAATAATGATTGGTTGATTTAAATGGGCCCCCGCCAGACCAGCTATTAGCGCTCGTTATTTTGTTCACAGTTGGTAAATCCCCCCCCCCCCCCTCATTTTTGGAGAAAAAGCTAAGATGGTAGGGATGGCGCCCTTACACCACTTAACCTAACACCCAGGAAATATAATAGAGCCCCTCCAATTATTATCCAATCATTTATTTATTATTTTATTTTATATATTTAAATTTAACATAAATATAGAACCCAAATTAAAAAACCTAACATTAGAAAAAAAAATACATAACATTAATAAAAAAAATACATAACATTAATATTAAAACCACACATAAATATAAAAGACCTGATTATTATTGTGTAAAGCGGTGTCTTATAATTCTCCAAACCGCAACATCTGGATAGCTATCGTTATGCATAATACGGTACTAGGTATAGGCCGCCTCAATTGCTTCATCCTCGTTTTAAACCCCCCCCCCCTCCCTTGCGGTTAAACGCATTAATAAAGAACCTGTCAAATATTACACAATTTATTGGGGAGCGATAATTTTCCTATTACACCCCTACTCACCTACACACATAAACACCACCAACCGCAAACACTACCCTTAAGCTTCTAACACTGGTGCTCCCTACCCGTGGCACTCGGAATGATCTAGCCGATCGGGCACCGCCTACCGGAGAGCGTACCAGATGACCACACTGTGCTCCCTAAGTTCCGGGTTATGTATTTTCGGTGAGGGTGTATACGGTTCGATTTGCTTCAGTTATTAGCTTTAAATGGAACCAAAGTCATCGGTTAATTTATTTTATTAATCATTCGGTTAATTGTTTCGCTTTATTCAGATAGTTTTTGGTTTTCCGTTCAATCCGGTTAATAATCAAACCAAATTTGGGCTACATTTTTTTCTTAGAAATACATGAAATTGAGGTATAAATACATAAATTGAATGTATGAATACATGAGATAAAGATACAAAAACTACAAATATATGAAAATGTGACTGGTTCTGTTGGTTCGGTTAACTGGGGATACAAAAAGAAATCGATAACTGATCTTCCGTTAGTTAGATTTCCAGTTAATCAGTTTTTGGTTAACTTTGGTTGGAATTCTTCGGTTTTAGTTATTGCTCACCCCCCATATTTTGGTTAACACAGCCTGTGTTTTTATACGTGTTAAAATGTTGATCTTAACATGTACATGCTTTAGATCATGTTACTAAATACATTATACAAAATTATTAAAAAAAACTCTTTTTGCTCCTAATGGTTCATTGGGATTTTCTTAGTAAATACATTAAGATGATAGCTAGCAAATGTTAACAGTTTACATAGTTAAGGAACAACTTTGCTTGGAATAATGGAATAAAATAATATTGCTTTAACATAGAGCGTCTTAATGGGTTAAGCGTCTTAAACACATGCAAAATACCATTTAATACTCGATTTAACAGTAGTATAGATTTATCAAGTCATTTATCAATTTAATAGTTATGTAAAAAGATTATTTTGTCCCTTACTAAGGGTACCGGGAGTGCTACCCGCCACGTCAACCACCTGACCACCACCTCCGAAACCCTGTGTGCTACTCGTCGGGTACCCACACACTCCTACCTGCATCAACACAGACATACACACCTCCTCTACAACACACAAAAAAAAATCGACATGAACAAACAATTAAATAAATTAAGAAAAAAACAGAAGACAAAATAGTATGATCAAATAAGCAACGCATGAACTTTAGAGTTTTCACACATTCACATAGTAACTTTCATACTAAAAAAGATTAACAAAAAAGGTGAAAATTAAAAGTTATATTTTGTTTTATACTTATAGGTGTGTTTTTGGCTACTTGATTTCCGCATGTAGATTCAATATAGTGCCCCAACTTCTTCTAAAACTTAAAAAAAAAAGGTGAAAATTCCTGGGCCCATAATGCACTTTTGAATGCCTTGGCTTGTAGATGAGATTGGAAAGTAGCCGAATAAGTTATTCTAGACATGAAAAGTAAAGATTCTAAGCCTAGTGAAACATCATATTCTTTTTTATGCTTCATTGTTACTCAAAAGGGAAATATCTAAAAGGTTTAAATTTAAGGGTGGCAAAATAAATACATGAAGGACAAATTAGTAAGTGTAGAATATATACTAGAATATATAATAGTTATAAGATATGATTTAATTAGATTTTATTTGTAATTATGTTCTTTGTACTCATATAAATAGTTAAAGTATGATACAAAATACCTTGTTTCATTCTTTTTAAGAGATGAGAATGTAAATAGAAAACATCTCTAAGGAAAGCCTCACGAACTGATGGTCAGTGTAACAATAATGAGATTTGTCGATATGTTGTTGCCCGTTTACTAAGATCATCATAGATTATTGATGCGTGCATTCTCATCGCGAAAATATTCCCCCATGGCACAACCATAATACGGGGCCAAAAATTGCAGAGGAACAACATCCGAAGCGGAGGCTGCTACAAGATGGAATATTCCATAGCATTCGCTTCTCAAAGAAGGAATAAATATAGTGATAATTTGATTCTTCGTCGCCGTAGTAAATATGTAGTAAATAGGAGAGAAAATAGAATTTCTTTCTTCATCTTAAAAAAATAGGAGGAAACTGTGACACGTTCACTAAAAAAATCCTTTTGTAGCGAATAATTTATTAAAAAAATAAATAAGCTTAACACAAAGAAGAAAAAGAAATAATAATTTGGGCGAACGACGAAAATTGAACCCGTGCATGGTGGATTCACAATCCACTTGGCTACATCAACTAATTGTGCCACAGTTGAGCATTTATGTCCAATCGCTATGTAGACACAATACAATACGATGTCTATAGCCTTAAAAGCGTAATATAGAGGTTTGATACTTGTGTATGATCCAAATATTAACTCTAATAATCCAAATCCTACCTAAAACTTTGTACAACAAACTACTAGTGGGTAACCCGTGCGTCGCGTTGGAGTCGACAATACGTTGTAGGAACATGATATGCATCAGACACAAGTATTTTGCATGTATTTTAACTGAGTCTCTTTTCGCCTTTCGAGAAGATAACATGTCCTTCTTTACTCGTAATATTGCTAATGCAAATGCATTGCTATAGGAGTTAGATTATATGATTGTAAACAAACACATATTGTTGCCATGAATAATATTTCTTTTTGGAGTATTCAAATATACATTTGAGTAAAAATACGTATATGTTATGAGGAATTTGAGCAAGTTATTCCATTTTGAACCCATTTGGGTAAAACCGCAAAATACTACTTGTAAATGTAACCTCTAAATATAACAGTGTCAATAAATCAAATTAAAAATATATATAACATTCAAAACTCAAAGCATGTAGGTAGGTTTCAATATTTTAGCCCTACACTATCATAAGGACAAAAAAAATTATGTTACTTTCTGTTTAACTACCTAAAAATTAAGGGACCTTATAGATGATGAGAGAATCGAAAGCATCAACATCGCTAACATTTTGTTTGCTTTGTTTGCCATCATTTAGAGTCATGTTTCAAGTGCTAGAACAAACAACTCATACTAACATATTTAAATCATAGGGTCAGGAGTAAAAACAAGTTTATTGTAGTGAAAGAAGATGTAAACTAAACCGGACTTCTGTATAGTAACCTACAAATCCCGTGTGTTTCTCATTAATTTACATACAATTGATCCTAAGACATGTACATACAATAATTATTAACTAAGCATTTTTCAAGTGGGTTGGGAGTATAAACAAGGGTGTATCACAAAGGTAGATACAAAAATAATGAAGGATAACTTGATTTTGATTTTTTGATAATTTAATTAAATAAAGTTACCCATAGAAAGATGTAATAATAGATACAAAAATAATGAAGGATGACTTGATTGTGAATTTTTGATTATTTAATGAAATAAAGTTACCCCATGGGCATTTAGGGAAGAAAAGTGGTAAAATTTAGAAATTATAAAGAAACCAATGATGTACCATCTTAACTTAGGACAATTTAGACATATTTGGCTATGTCTCCTCCTTTATAATGTAGTATAGATAAAAACATAAAAGAACTAAAAAAACATAGTTACCTATGTATGAACACAAAACATAAGTGTTGGGAGGGAGTTGTGTAATACATTAGGCCAGTTTCAAATACATTAACAAATTTGTAAATATGTTGCCCAACGTCCTTACTCTTAAAAAAATCCTATAGTATATTTCCTAAGATTTACTCCGAGTTTTATTAACCGGTTTCTGCTAAAAAAACGTAAACCAAACTGTCATTACAATTTTGAAACTTCCAAAACAGACCAACCAAATATTTCTATTAGAAACCGACCACAAAACCAAACTGGTAACCAATTTGAATGGTTTCGTGGTTTTAAGCAAACCATGAATATCCCTACGTTTAGTTGCTATCCCTAATGGTACTTGGGGCACCTTTCACGTTCATCACACTATCACACCCAATCACCATTTGACATCTCATTTGATCACATTCCATCACTATTTTTTTCTTTATTTAATAAAATATAAAATTAAATAAACTAAAAACACACACACAAATTTAATCTCATGCAATCAAAAGTTAAAACACACACACAAACTTATCTTCTTTGTATCTCTCTCTACAAACGAGAATCACCGAAGCAACACCTTATCATCTCTCTTAGACTCTCACTTTATCTTTATCAAATCGGTGGTGGTGATGGTGATGGTGGTGGTCATGGGTGTACAAAGGTTGACCACAGGTGAATGGTTCATACGGTGTTGGTTGTAGAAGGTCAGTGCAATGATTGTTTTGGTGGAGATGGGGGGTTAGACGAGGTGGTGAAGTAGGAAGCGGGTGGTGTTTACGTTGGTTGTAGGTTGTTGGGACGGTGGTAGAAGAGCTAGTGAGTTGAGGGTGAACAATGATGGTGGTGGATGTGGCTGACGATGACAGCGGGGTAAAAATTGTACTTTTAATTTGTAACAATCATATGATCGTTTGAAACCAACAATCACGCTCGTGACGTACACCATGAAAATAGCTATCATCACCGTGAAACATCAACTTGTGACGGTGTTTCATGTGGCGGCCCAAACACCCTCAGGTAGTGTTTGGTATGTAGGAAGGAAAGGTAAAATGTAATAAATTATTGTTATGGAATGAAAAAAAAGGTGTTTGGTTGGTCAAGGTAATGGAATCATCCAGTACCTGGTCCATTCCATTCACTCTAAAACCCAAAATTCGTTCCACCCATACCCCTTAGGGTCTGTTTGGTATGGGGTAATGGAATGGACGAGGGAATGGAATGGACGAGGTAATGGAATGGACAAGGTAATGGAATCGGTTGTTACCATTCCATGTCGTGTTTGGTTGCCATGTAGGAATGAAACAAAACATTACCTTGTGTTGTTGGATAGGTAGGAAAAGACGAAGTAATAAAATCGGTGGTGAGTGGTTGTGGTGGGTGGTTGTCAGTGGCGGTGATGGTGGGTGGTGATATGTGGCGGTAGCGGTGGTGGTGGGTGGCGGCAACAATGGTGGCGACGGTGGAAGGTGTAGGTGGATGACCGTGATGGTGGGTGGGCGACGATGGTAAGTAGTGGTGGTTGGTGGCGTGATGGTATATGGTAGTGTGTGGCGGTAGTGTGGTGGTGGGTGGTGGCGAAGATGGCGATGGGTGGAGGGGGATGGTAGTGATAGTGGGTGGGTGACGGTGGTGGGTGGGTGGGTGAAGATAGTGGGTGGCGGTGACGACAGTGGTGGGTGGTGATGACGATAGTGGGTGACGATGGTGGGCGACAGTGGTAGGTGGTGGGCGGCGGCGGTGGGTGACGCTGGTAGGTGGCGGTGGTGGTGGGTGGGTGGGTAAAGGTAGTGGGTGGCCGCGACGACGGGGGTAGGTGGTGGGCGGCGGTGGTAGGTAGTGGGCGACGGTGGTGGGTGGTAGGTGACGGTGGTGGGTGGTTACAGCGGTGGTGGGTGGTGATGATGGTGGCCAGTGGAGGTGATTGGTGGGTTATGGTGTTGTTAGCAAAGGGTGAATAAAAGATTAAATGAAAAAAAAACACATGAGCGGTGGATGGAATAGTTTTGAGGGAATGAAATGCCTTGTGGAATAAGTGATTCCATTCCTTTAACCAACCAAACACACTATTTTTCATTATCTTGTAATGCTCCATTCCATTCCATTCCATCTTTTATTTTCATTCCATTCTTTTTGTTACCCTTCACCACCACCACCACCCCCATCGCTATAACCGTCACCTGATGCCACCACCGACCACCATCGCTACCCACCAACCACCATCACCACCGTCATCCATTAACAACCACCGCCACCCGCTCCGCCACCATCCATTGACCACCACCGCTGCCGCCACCACCACCGACCGTCGCTGCCACCACAAACAATACAAAATAATGATTAATTAAATTTTCATATGATAACCAAACAAGATAATCAAATAGTAATAATCCATTTCATTCATTTAGCCATTCCATTCACTCATCCACGTTTCATTCATATAAGGGGGGACGAGGCGCACCCGAATTGTTCATGGGTACCAACTACCAGCACGGTAACACCGCCGCCACCCACGCTGGTAGTGGTCCCATGGACCGTTTTGCTGGTTCTATCTAACGGGCTGGTACCAGTTTAATGTTTGATTTTTGAGTTTTATATATTTTTTTTTGTGTTTTTACCATTTGTTTTATAATATTTTTAACTTATTTTAACCGTTTGTTTTAAAATTTAATTAAATAGAAAAAACATTAAAGATAAACATAAAAAACTAAAACTCATTACTATTAAACATAAAAAACTAAAAAAAATACATTAAAAGAAAAAAAAAACTTAGGGTTGGCGCAACAGCTGTCATGCCTCGACATGGTCAAAGCTGCTGTCGTATCGAGCAGCAAAGTCCACATGCGTGAACTCGATAGCTAACTCCAGCTCGATGCCCGACTCCTCCCTCAACGTGTTCTCGTACAGGGTGGTCCATCGATCACACTTTATGTTGAGATCGGCCCACTTCCGCTGCAGGCTCACTGTTGTCCGGTCATTGGTGCCGACATGGCGGTTGAAATCCGACAACACATGGTCCCAAAAAGCCTCCGGGTGGGAGCCCGAGGCCCTCAAGCGTTGACGTTGTTAAAGAACCGGGTCGGCCGAGGAATCTTTGTGGCAGATCACCAAGGCAATCTCTTCTTCGGGGGTCCAACGAGTCATTTTCGTGTGTGTGTTTGTATTTACGGTGGTAAAAGTGTGTTTTAACCTCACGGTTTGCTATGTTTATATATAAAAAAAATTAAAACGGTTTGGTGGAACGGTGTCAATGCCATTGAATTCGATTGAACGGTTTCCATATTAAATTCACTGACCGTGAGGTGTGGGACGATTGAAATAGTAAAAGTAATTAATATTTTACTTTTAAACCGTGTGAAATAATAAAAAAAAAGGTTTAGTGAAATTATAAAAATAAATAAAAGAATCAGTAGAGTGCTGCCTCCAAAAAGGTGTTTCAGTGAAGTAAATCAGTGAAATAATGTGACAATGTAGGATTGGTTAAAATCAGTGAAAAAAAACTTTTATCCTACAACCACTCTAAAGGCACAAGGGGTGCTACCCTAGTTATTTTTTCCTTCACTGATTTTAACCAATCCTGCATTACCACATCACTTCACTGATTTACTTCACTGATTCATTTTTTTGTAGGCATCACTTAACTGATTCACTAAATTAAATCTATATTTTACCGTTTTTACTAAAAAAATGACCGTTTGAATTAAAACTACCGTTTGTAAAACTTAAAAAAATAAACCGTCCCATTAAAATAATAAAATTACAAGACACATCAGCTAAAATAAAAATACAAACGCCTTCATCCTACTCGTCGCCTTCATCATCCACGTCGCCTTCAACCAATAACGCTCCCAATTGTGTTTCGCCGCGATTTCTTCTTTACGTTTCAAAACCAACTCCAAAGATTTACCTTTGAGGTGGTCATGTGGTTTTGAATACATATTCAAGTCGTGGTCATACTGCCTTTGTCTCAACAATTCGCGTTGTTCCTCTAAAAACGCCATTGCTTTTTCGCCTTGTTAAGATTGTAGGGTGACCAACTGGTTGAGTTTGTTTTCTTTCATTGCTCGGTATGACCCGAGTTCGTCAACCAATTATTTGCCTGAAGACTCGGCGGCGGCGGCTTTCTTAGTTTTTCGTTTGGGCCGCGTTGGGTTGTTATTTTCGTTGAGGTCCGGCATGTGGCTAGTGGGGGTGGTATCGTCCGGTGTGGAAAAGGAAATCGCCTGATAGTTGCCGCTTTCCGAAGACTTTCGTCTCTTGTCCGAATGACTATCGGACGGTTCTTCACCCATCAACACTTTCTTTTTCCACTTGCCGCGGTCTTTTACAATCTCCCATGCCGCTTGATGATTAAAACCCGAAGGATGGCTTTTTCTGTAATCGTTCAACGCCGTTTGCATGACGTTTAGATCACTACATCCACTCCCTCGTAAGCGCTCATATATAATTACATAAAACCGTAAATTAAATATAATTTAGAGAAATTTGTATAATTAAATAAAACGCTAAGTTAAATATGTCATAATTGTTACCGCTTGTTGATGAAGTTCATTGAACACATTCATTTGTGGGTTCATGGCGGTCATTGGAAGTAATTTGATCAACTGTTCTGGTGGATCCTCCCAACAGTGCCGCATAATGTTTTTGGACAACTTTCCAAAAACTACCCTTGCTTCTTTGGTTACTGTAACATTTCGTATTTTAAATTACGTTTGTCAACCAATAAAACGTCGCGTTTTGACATTCTAGTACGTTCTAACAACATTTTGAGGCATATTCGGGCTTATATAATCATATTATATATTTGCGATAATAAAATAATAGCTAAATAATTGCAAAAAAATAAAAGGCATGGACCGGAATCGAACCTGTGCCCATGGCCGGCTCAAACACAACCAACACCTTAACCAATTGAGCTACAACCTATTTTGTGACCTTATCAAACACAAGCATACTTAAACCCTTCCTCATTATACACAGTTGACTCGTGAAAGTCAACTGCGTGTACAATGCTTTCCAAATCAATTCAATCCGCGTCAATTCGTTTATGGAAATGATATGACCGACTCATACAGCTTGTTCCCCACGCGAATCGTAATAAAAACCTTCCAATTTCATGTATAATACGCGTATACGTATTCAAGACGGGTCAAATCTTCCAAAATTACGATTACGTATGATTAGTATAAATTGAACCCTCCTTGACAACCTAAAAGTGCCGAAAAACACATCCTCACTTTCAATTCTTACTGTGCTTCGCTAGTATTCGTGCAATCGAGCCTTCTTTTGACATTTCTGTTGACCCTCCTAAACGAGCTCTAAACCCTCTGTAAGTATCGATTAATTGTGTCTTTTGTTTGATGTTACTGGACGAACAATAACCCCATAAATTCTGGGCTATCGTTTGTTAATTTGATTGATAAAGGCTAGGGTTCGTTCTTAATATTTGGGGAAGATGACATGTAGTGGTTTCTGCTTATATTTAAAACAAATCAAAACTAATCACCAACCCACCTGCAGATCAGTTGGTAATGCTCATTCATTTAAAAACACGAACCGGCCTTAGGCCTGGGTTCGATTCCAACATGTGCATTTTTGTTTTCTTTTTCTAAATCAATTATATAAACAAAACAGATAACTCTTATAATTAATTAAAACTGAAATAAACTCGTTCTCAGGGTCAGACCAGTTGGTCTGGCTTGTGATTATAAGAGCATTGAACCGGCCAGGATTCGGGTTCGAGTCCTGGCACATGCAACCATTTTTTTTAACTCTTTTATACTTATATATTCAATATTATTTTTAAAAATAGATTTTAAATACTAAACATGGCTTATAAATTATATAAAATTTATTTTAAGTTATTCTGAGGATAAAGTTTATTATCCAACTTTTATTTTTTCAAAAATAATTTATTTAATATATATTATAAATATTACAAGTTTATTCTATTATAATTATAAAATTCTATAAAAATATCAAAACGATTTTATAAAATTCCACAAAAATTATTCTAAGATTATAAAAACGTAAATATTTCATAAAGGATTTTTAATTCAGAAAAACCATTTATTTTATATTTTTAATTAATTTTTGTTACTTTTAATCATAAATAAATCATAATAAATTCATTTTCCAATATTTTTACACCAAAATTTTATACAAATTATTTCTGTCCATTTAGAACAGAAATACAAATTTTAATTTAAAAATTCTGTAAATTTAATATTTTTAAATATTAAAGTTATATTTCGACGAAATAGAAATAAATAGATTAAATACTCAAATTTTAAGAAAATAATTTTATAAAAATTATTTTCATACTTAAAACTTTATATTGTGACCATCTTTAATTTAAAATTTACATAAAGGACTTTTGTTTATTTAACTATCAAATTTCTCTTATTCATTAAACCTTTTATTTATTAATCCAACGAATGTTTATCCCCCAATTCGAAACCCTAGAAAATACTTGTAGACTAGAAAGACTTAGACTTATTTATTACCTTAAACATAGGGTAATACTTGGCAACATTGGCTACACTTATTCTATTTCACGAGACTTAACACTTTGCTAAGGTGAGTTTACGTAACCATGTTTATGCAATTCTTTATACGTGCAACATTATACTTAAGCAATTCTACATACATGTCTAGTTGTAAACTATAATGCCTCATGATTTAGACAACAACAACAGTTTCAACAAGTTTCAACAATACATAATCATTAGCTATGGCCAAGCCGGCGATACTCAATAATAGATCTATTGGATTGACAATCCCACCTAGATTCGTTGACCATCTTTTATGGGGAGCGCGGGTGATTGTTATCGTTCCAACATATTATTAAGGTGAACCGTGGATGACGGGATGGACCTAAACTAGTCGGAGGTTTGATTATGTCGATTCAACATTTCATGTTTATTCATGTAGACTTAAATTTACGATAGACATATGAATTGCTAAACTTTTATACTTAAACTATTTGCTTGACATGGCTTATGTATTCTCACCAACTTCTAGTTGACCCCCCCCCATCTTTTCCAAACTCAACAGGAAATATTGATGCTTGAAGTCTAAAGCTAGCATGAGGAGTTATTTGAAGTTTTAAGTTCGTTTGTTTGTTTGATGTATTAGACGTCAGTCAAGACTTTAATGTAATTCAATATTGTAATGAAATAAAGAATTATTTAAACATATGTATTACCATGAGCTACTGAACAATTATTCATACGTGACACCTCGATGTTTCCGCCATCGGTTGGGGTGTTACAGAATTGTATCAGAGCCATGGTTATAGGGAATTAGGTTATTAGAAAAATAATCTAGTCTATAACCATAGGATTTTAACCAGTACTTGCTCCTTTTACTTGCAACCCTACTTGTTTCTATTCTCTATCTCCATCCTACTTTCTATCCTTACTCTAGCTTCTACAAGATGATTGCTCTCCATCATCAGATCTACCCTTAGACTAATAAGACAAAATTCTCAGGTCCTAACCTGAACTGCCTTAAAGATCCCGTCGAAGTTCTAGATTTTAATAACGAACGCGTGCAATCTGGAAGGGTGAACGCCTGTATTCTGAGTTTTCTGTCTAGGACTGGCATTGCGCATAAATCCCAATCAGACGAGGGACCCGGATGCCTACCTGGGAATTCTCGGGATGAGTGTTCACTTATAGGCTAAAGCATGTCTTCACTGTGTTATTAGAATCTAGAAGCTTTGATAAGTCAACGTTTTCGCTTATTCGTCTTAATTAATGAATAAATGATTACACTCACTCCCCTTAAAACTAAGCTCTAAAATCTCAAAATTTTATAGCTTAAATCAATCCCATCTCATAATCATAAATGGATTTCACAGTCACACTTCACCTTACCATCTTAGCCACTTAATACTTTCAACACCCTACCCAAATCATACTATTTCGTTTCTCAACATGTTATATATTTTTAAACTATAACCTCATAACCTGAGTATACCCTAGTACAACACTAAAAAGATTTCTTAATATGGTCACATTTTCATAAACTATGGAAAATACATATTTTTGTCAAAAGATGTCCCCAAACTTAATTTCTAAATTCAAATGTTTATTCATTGGCGTAACAAAGGATTTTCAGTATAATGTCACCTTAATCTATAAAACCTAATGTCGCGTTTAAAATCTCCAAATAACTTGAATATCTTAATCAAAGCTCACTTAGTTTGTACTATTTAACGACTTTTGCTTTTTGTGCAAAACCAATTTAAAAAAATAATAATAATAAAATCTTCTCATCCATAGGAACAATATTTAGTCTCCAAATACCCCATAACAACTACTTATTTTCAACTTGTTCAAATTTTTACAATATTTGGCATATACCACAACCATGTTTTCTCATACACTTGATTCTAACCTTTGATCCAAACCCCACAATTTACACTACTACATAATCTCCTAACCATAAAATACACTCTTTATCAACTATCATCACATTCACTATCTCTCACAACCTTGATTCTGTTTTCAAGATTTTTCATCATTTTCTTAAGAACTAAATTCATATTCTTTACCTTCTTGAACATGAACTAGATACCCATGATAACCAAACTATTGAAACTTGATTGTGTGTTGCATCAAAACTTAATCATTACTTATACATGAGGATTCGATTATCTACTATATTTGAACATTTGATACTTGAAAGCATGGAACATGAACTATTTGCTATAGACACACCTAGAGTCATTAACCTTGTCTAGTGCAACTCTATTACAACTCACATACTATGCTTGATACTTGATGCATTTACAAACTTGCTTACGTGTACATATTATCAATTTGCAATTTATGTGTTAAACAATTGTAACATTTAATCAACAACTGGTAGAGGATGAAGTACTTGCTCAACAGTTAGTAGAGTACCAAATAACCTACTCAACGATTGGTAGAGGTCATCATGCCTACCCAACAGTCGGTAGAGGCCCTAATAACCTGCTCAACGACTGGTATAGGCTATCGAACCTGCTCAACAATCGGTAGAGGTTCCTACTCACTGACTGGTAGAGGTCTTTTTCCTGCTCAACAGTTGGACTCATTTTTGGATACATCATACATATAATTTGATACAAAAACTTATTAGACTCATTGATACAAAGATTCAATCACAATATTATTTTGCAATATTACATGTGTGTTTAGAGTCATAGAAGGACACAAAACCCTAATGTAAGGTAAATTGGTGATTGCGGTCCGGAACGTAATCATGAATTTACAGGTACGTTAAGGTAGTGTGAAATTCTATCAAAGTTTTCGATAGATACCCTATTATAAAGCCTAGTTAATTAATGATTCATGGTCATTTAGTGCTCCATAGGACCCTTATCTCATACCAATGTTATACAAAACCTTGACCACGTCGCTCTTAAACTTTTACTACGGACACTATAACCTGTACCAGATACCCACACCTCTTCTCAGCAGACTCTCCAACTCCAACTTCGGGACGAAGTTCCTAAAAGTAGGGGAGACTGTAACATTTCGTATTTTAAATTACGTTTGTCAACCAATAAAACGTCGCGTTTTGACATTCTAGTACGTTCTAAAAACATTTTGAGGCATATTCGGGCTTATATAATCATATTATATATTTGCGATAATAAAATAATAGCTAAATAATTGCAAAAAAATAAAAGGCATGGGCCGGAATCGAACCTGTGCCCATGGCCGGCTCAAACACAACCAACACCTTAACCAATTGAGCTACAACCTATTTTGTGACTTTTATCAAACACAAGCATACTTAAACCCTTCCTCATTATACACAGTTGACTCGTGAAAGTCAACTGCGTGTACAATGCTTTCCAAATCAATTCAATCCGCGTCAATTCGTTTATGGAAATGATATGACCGACTCATACAGCTTGTTCCCCACGCGAATCGTAATAAAAACCTTCCAATTTCATGTATAATACGCGTATACGTATTCAAGACGGGTCAAATCTTCCAAAATTACGATTACGTATGATTAGTATAAATTGAACCCTCCTTGACAACCTAAAAGTGCCGAAAAACACATCCTCACTTTCAATTCTTACTGTGCTTCGCTAGTATTCGTGCAATCGAGCCTTCTTTTGACATTTCTGTTGACCCTCCTAAACGAGCTCTAAACCCTCTGTAAGTATCGATTAATTGTGTCTTTTGTTTGATGTTACTGGACGAACAATAGCCCCATAAATTCTGGGGCTATCGTTTGTTAATTTGATTGATAAAGGTTAGGGTTCGTTCTTAATATTTGGGGAAGATGACATGTAGTGGTTTCTGCTTATATTTAAAACAAATCAAAACTAATCACCAACCAACCTGCAGATCAGTTGGTAATGCTCATTCATTTAAAAACACGAACCGGCCTTAGGCCTGGGTTCGATTCCCACATGTGCATTTTTGTTTTCTTTTTCTAAATCAATTATATAAACAAAACAGATAACTCTTATAATTAATTAAAACTGAAATAAACTCGTTCTCAGGGTCAGACCAGTTGGTCTGGCTTGTGATTATAAGAGCATTGAACCGGCCAGGACTCGGGTTCGAGTCCTGGCACATGCAACCATTTTTTTAACTCTTTTATACTTATATATTCAATATTATTTTTAAAAATAGATTTTAAATACTAAACATGGCTTATAAATTATATAAAATTTATTTTAAGTTATTCTGAGGATAAAGTTTATTATCCAACTTTTATTTTTTCAAAAATAATTTATTTAATATATATTATAAATATTACAAGTTTATTCTATTATAATTATAAAATTCTATAAAAATATCAAAACGATTTTATAAAATTCCACAAAAATTATTCTAAGATTATAAAACAGTAAATATTTCATAAAGGATTTTTAATTCAGAAAAACCATTTATTTTATATTTTTAATTAATTTTTGTTACTTTTAATCATAAATAAATCATAATAAATTCATTTTCCAATATTTTTACACCAAAATTTTATACAAATTATTTCTGTCCATTTAGAACAGAAATACAAATTTTAATTTAAAAATTCTGTAAATTTAATATTTTTAAATATTAAAGTTATATTTCGACGAAATAGAAATAAATAGATTAAATACTCAAATTTTAAGAAAATAATTTTATAAAAATTATTTTCATACTTAAAACTTTATATTGTGACCATCTTTAATTTAAAATTTACATAAAGGACTTTTGTTTATTTAACTATCAAATTTCTCTTATTCATTAAACCTTTTATTTATTAATCCAACGAATGTTTATCCCCCAATTCGAAACCCTAGAAAATACTTGTAGACTAGAAAGACTTAGACTTATTTATTACCTTAAACATAGGGTAATACTTGGCAACATTGGGCTACACTTATTCTATTTCACGAGACTTAACACTTTGCTAAGGTGAGTTTACGTAACCATGTTTATGCAATTCTTTATACGTGCAACATTATACTTAAGCAATTCTACATACATGTCTAGTTGTAAACTATAATGCCTCATGATTTAGACAACAACAACAGTTTCAACAAGTTTCAACAATACATAATCATTAGCTATGGCCAAGCCGGCGATACTCAATAATAGATCTATTGGATTGACAATCCCACCTAGATTCGTTGACCATCTTTTATGGGGAGCGCGGGTGATTGTTATCGTTCCAACATATTATTAAGGTGAACCGTGGATGACGGGATGGACCTAAACTAGTCGGAGGTTTGATTATGTCGATTCAACATTTCATGTTTATTCATGTAGACTTAAATTTACGATAGACATATGAATTGCTAAACTTTTATACTTAAACTATTTGCTTGACATGGCTTATGTATTCTCACCAACTTCTAGTTGACCCCCCCATCTTTTCCAAACTCAACAGGAAATATTGATGCTTGAAGTCTAAAGCTAGCATGAAGAGTTATTTGAAGTTTTAAGTTCGTTTGTTTGTTTGATGTATTAGACGTCAGTCAAGACTTTAATGTAATTCAATATTGTAATGAAATAAAGAATTATTTAAACATATGTATTACCATGAGCTACTGAACAATCATTCATACGTGACACCTCGATGTTTCCGCCATCGGTTGGGGTGTTACAGTTACTCTTCTCCCTGTTTTCCGACACATAGTACCAAGCTTTTGCCAAAGCAAACTCTTGTGCCGTATTTCACTTCACAGCTTTCAGTCACTTTGCATATTTCTTTTTCCCCGCTGCATCAACTTCTTCAACTTGAACTTCAAGCGCGTCATCCGCTTCCTCGTCTAGCTGTTCATCTACATGATGCTCGAACTGTGTCTCTGGCACAATTTCCTCCTCGTCATCGTCCTCATCTTCTAGGTTGAGCTCGAAGTCTTCTAGTTGGGAATTTGTTAATTGAGGCGGCGTAAAATATTGTTGATACATCATGGGTGGTTGGCTTTGTGGGAATTGTTTGTGTTTTTTTATTTAAACCGTGCACAATTTATACCATTTCAAAAATAACGATCAAAAAAATGTTACCGTTTCATATTTAATAAATTCAAACGGTCAAAAAGTAATAAAATATATTATAAAAATTAACCGTTGCAATAATTATGGCTTGTTACCAGCCCGTTAGATAGAACCCGTATTTGTTTCACGGGACCCCTACCAGCACGGGGGCGGCGGTGTTACCGTGCTGGTAGTGTGGTACCCATGACCAATTCTGGTAGCGCTCCGTCCCCCTAATTATGATTTATTATTACGTGGCTATCAAGGATCGTGTTTCCTTGTGTACCAAGCTTGACAAATCGAATAACTGTCCCAACTAACCCGAACAAATTTCCAATTATACCCCTACACTTTTGACACGTCTACCCTAAAATACCCAACACCGTCATTACACACACTCATCAGCCGTCATCTTTATCAAAAACCCTAACGCCATTGCAGAGCTTCATCAATATTATTATTATTATTATCACCACCATTAATTACAATGTCGGAACCAGCGGCTAACGTCTCAATCGACACCTCTGTTGCTTCTGCTGCAGAGGAACCAGAAACAATAAGCAAGAAGTGAGTTTTATATATATATATATATATACATATATATTACCATTTCATTTATTATACGTCATAACGAGAACCTAGGGTTTAATTTGATTGATTATTATGAAGTGCTCGTAAGAAGGAGCTGAAGAACAAGCAGAAGGAAGAAGAACGACGTCGTAAGGAAGAGGAGAAGGAGAAAAAGGTTAATTCATGTCCTAATTCATTGTTTTAGGTTTATTTTTTTTAGATGGAATGTATTGTTATTTATATTGTTATTTGAGTGATCTGAAAGTTATTTATTGTGTGAATGATAGGGATTTGATTGAATTGTTGGAGTTTTGAAATTTGGATGACCACTTAGAATAGTGTCTAGATGTTTGGTTACTGTGGATGTTAGATCAGTCAGTTCTAAAGCTAAGGTAAATTAAGATTGGTAGTATGTTACGGACCGAAACCATTGCAAGGTATGGGACCTTGGTTTTAAAAAGCGAGAACCGCACAAAAGCGACAGGTCTAAACCGAGACGCGAGGTGATTATACAATTTTTTTTTATATCCCATAGGTTTTTAGCATCCCTTATCAAAAAATAAGTACACCTCAGGTGCGCTTCATGTACTCTGCCCGCCTTGTGTAGCCAGAGGCACTGAGGCCTGCATTGTATTGCATCTGGCGCCTTAGGCACGCTTTTTAAGACCAAGTATGGGACTTGTTCCACATAAGTTGTACGGGGCTTAGGATGTATGATGTATCAATTGGGGCTAAATATATTGATTCACTATGTTTCTAACTCCAATTCACAATTTTATATTTTGTACAAAATTTTAACGTTGATTCTTATTTATGTGTATGGAACAGAATCAAACACTAAGGATCTTTACATATAAATTTGCAAATCAAAGTTTCAAATTTAGGGAATCAAATTCCTTGTCACACCTCTAATGGATATTTAGCTTTACATTTGATCCTGATTCTCAAAAAAGGAATTTTAGCATTATAGTTTACTTACAGGATTATTTACTTATTTAATATCTTGAAGATAATTTGTAGTAGTTAAGTATTATAACTTTGATTCTTAATTAGATATACAGAACGGAATCAAACACTAATGATCTTCACATATAAATTTGCGAATTAAAGTTTCAAATGTAGTGAATCGAATTCTTTTCACACCTCTCATGATATTTAGCTTTACATTTGATCCTGATTCCAACAGTAAGGCATCTTAGCATTATAGTCTAATTACAGGAAGATAATTTGTAGGAGTTTAGTATTTAAGTTGATTCAAGATATTAGTCTATTGTAAGTCTATTTTTATTCAGCTGTTTCTGTTAGTTTCTATGCTTTTTTAGATCAAGAGGTTTCTTTTTCCAGGTATTGTGATTGCTTGTGACTCTTGCAAACTATTTATTAGGCTATTAGGTTTGTTTATAGAGGTTTTGTTATTTATTTCATTCGGTCAATTTCCATTCAGTTTTTATTCAATCAAATCCAGCAGTTTTTTTGCTTTAATATTTCGATGCCAATGGAACTTTTTTCCCAAGAATTGTGATTGCTTGTCACTTTAAGAACTACATATCATCATGGTATCTTGCCCTTTCTTTTTCAGGCAGCCGCTATGCCAAAGTCAGCGGTCCAGAAGCAGTCTGCTGCAGATGATGAAGACATGGACCCAACAGTATGTTTTCTTTTCTTGATTATATATATTAAAGTTGTGTCCAAATATTTCTTGTTATGTTGGTTGGATATCTTGTACACATATCCTCTATGCTTGGATGCACCATGCTGCTTAAACCTTCAAAAGGCTGCATGCCTGCATGTGATGTCTGTTAAAAATGCGTTATTCGAATGTTTACTTGAGCTAATTTCTGTTGCTTGCATGTTCATGCTAGGTGCTTTAACATCCTTATTCCTTGCAAGCTGCAATATTTTTCAATACTACTGATCCATGGTCTAACATGTATATTGGATGTTTATAACTGATATTTACCTGTGAGAGCCTGCATGCATTGATCAGGAAAATTTTTATATTTTTTTGAATATTTATTGCTGTTTTTTTTCTTTATCTCTAAACTTAAGTAATACTCTAGGCAAGATTAATGTAAGCACCACCAGTGATGGACCCAAGATTTTTTTTCCAATGGGGTCCCCTTTTTTCGGATGTTCAAATTGTGTCGCAACCATCACAATTAAACATTAGAATTTTCGAGTTGGTCGCCGTTTGGGCCGGGTCAGGACAAGGGTTTGGAACTTAAACAGTTAAACCCTAAATATAGTATGGTATTTGAAAAAAGAAATGTGGAATTTGGAAAAAAAGAAGAAGAAAAAAAACCCAGAAATACTAAGACTTGAACTGTGACCTTTTAGATAGAAAACAAGGAATTTACCACTCCACCAAACTTAATTTTCATTCTATGGGTTCCATATTTTTATTCTTATGGGGTCCATGTATAATTTAACATATCGTTTCTACTAGAATTTAAAAAAACATTGGGATCCCGGTACCTTGACCCACTCTATGCGGGTCTGCCACTGAGCACCACGTTTGTTTGTTATTTTTTATTGGTGATACATGAATGTCTACTTCAGCTGCTCTGAAAAGACTTGTTTAGTTTGATACATTGTTTTGTTGTATGTTAAAAGTGAAGAAAAAAGAAATGGCTTTTAGGCTTTTATTCTTTTACTTGAAGCTCTTGGAGATCACCTTGCTTTGTTAGAGTTGGCTCTTTTGATACTGATATAATTATAAACCATACTTCATTATAATACATGTTTCTTGTATGTTTGCAGCAATATTTTGACAATCGGCTGAAAACACTTGCTGCTCAAAAGGCAGCAGGATTGAATCCATATCCTCACAAGTTTCATGTCTCAATGTCCATTCTTGAATATATAGAGAAGTATGACAGTTTAGCTAGTGGGGAACATCTGGAGGATGTTCAAGTATCTTTAGCTGGTGAGTATAATTTGATGCATGACCACATACATAATTTATCTCAATAGAAAGTATTAATATTTGCACTCTTGCCAGGGAGATTGATGAACAAACGGTCTTCTTCATCAAAGCTGTTTTTCTATGACTTGCATGGTTCTGGTGGAAAAGTGCAAGTAATGGCTGATGCAAGGTAACTACCTACTTCATATCTATTTATATAATTTATGAAGTTTTTGTTTCGGTGTTTTTTTACGAATTACAACCTGCAGAAGCTATACACTTACTGAAACACACCTGATTTTGCAGGAGATCTGATTTGGATGAAGCTGAATTCTCCAAGTACCATTCTGGTGTGAAACGTGGAGACATTGTTGGTATTGTCGGGTTTCCAGGTGTGCAATCTCAACATGCATTTATGTTGTTGAAGCTTTGTTTATCAATGTTCTTGGGATAGAGTGGGAGATAAAATTTTGTTTTTAAGGTCGATGGATTGTGTTATGCTCACGATTAGAATAAATCAGTAAAAACTGGTTATTTTTCTTTTATACTGTTAGGGTGTCTGATTGTCTGTCATGTTGCCTATGTTTACTCTATTTTAGTTCTAAGTATTACTTTATCATCACCTAACCTACACATTTACGCATGCTTTCCCAGCCGTATTGCATTTGATGTTTGATCAGATGTATGTGATAGTCTGTATACTGGGGAGGTCTGTACTGATATGAATTTATTTACTTTTTGACATGCTTGATTTGTTTTCCCTGTTACAGGAAAAAGCAAAAGGGGAGAGCTGAGTATATTTCCAAAATCGTTCACAGTCTTATCACATTGTCTTCATATGATGCCAAGGCAAAAAAGTGCAGCTGCTGCAGATAATACCAATGTGAAGGTAAAACTTGTTATATGATCCTTTTTTAATTCCGTTTCACTTCATAAGTGACTTGAATTATCAATTTTCATTTACAGAAAATTGACGCTTGGACTCCAGGAAGTGGTAGAAATCCTGATGCGTATATATTAAAGGATCAGGTATTTAATGTTAAATACTGTTGCATGTTGTCTCTGTTTTTAAGTTTTGGAACTACAATGTTTCCTCATGTGGTCACCTAATGAATCTGTTAGAATACTTTAGTTATCAATTAATTATATATATAAAGTAGGGGGTTATAATTATGTTAATAAGTTGATCAATATAAAACTACTACGTTGGAATTATTATTCTTATTGTTATTGATTTAACTTTATGGTTATCTGTGTTTGTTTATTAATATTAGTTAGTTCAAATTACTCTTTATCCTAATATATGCATAATCACATATAACTAGTTTTAATCATTTAGATGAACATATAGACATATAGTTAACAAGTTAGTAGATAAGTACTTGAGTTCTATAAATTAGTAACTATAAGTTAATTATTATATATTACCAATATCAAATTAATCTTATGAAAAATTGTAGACATGATTAAGGGGCCATATTATCTTAGTAAATGGGTAGATCTGGGTTTGTTTCATCTTTTAATGGGTCAAGCGAGTAAAATCAAAAATGTTAGCTGAAAAGTGAGTAGGAACCAGGTAAGATTTGGTTGAAAGTCGCCTTCTAAATTATTTTTCCGAATTTTACATTATTATTGAAATAACTAAATATGACACTAGTTATTAACGTAAAGTTCAAACGGTTTTGACAACAGTATATTGGACCATTTCAATGTATACTAAATTTGTCTTTCCAACTCGTTTTGTCACTTATATGCACGTCTCTTAACCCAATCGATGCATGTATTGTGGTAGGAAACACGATACCGTCAACGGTATTTAGATCTGATGGTAAACTCAGAAGTCAGACATATATTCAAGACTCGGTCAAAGGTCGTATCTTATATTAGACGATTTCTCGACAATCTTGACTTTTTGGAGGTAAACCCATTATTATTTTGGTTTTCTGTGATTAGTTTGTTTTCTATGGTTATTGATTACTTTTTCTTAATCAAAGGTTGAAACTCCCATGATGAACATGATTGCTGGTGGAGCTGCTGCACGTCCATTTGTGACCCACCACAACGACTTAAACATGACCCTGTATATGCGCATTGCTCCTGAACTTTATCTGAAAGAGCTTGTGGTAGGTGGACTCGAGCGTGTATATGAGATTGGAAAACAGTTCAGAAATGAAGGGATTGATTTGACACACAATCCTGAGTTCACTACATGTGAATTTTATATGGCCTTTGCTGACTACAATGACTTGATGGAGCTAACTGAGCAAATGTTGAGTGGTAAGTTTTGATTGTTGGCTGTAAAAAAAATGCATTTATCAATATCCATATCTTGTTTGATACTTTGGTTTCAGTTTTTTTTTTTTTTTTTTTTTTTTTTTTTTTTTTTTTGTGGAACTGAATTCCATTGAAAATTTAGTTTTGTTATTGTTTTTTATTATTTGTCTCTATTATTACAATTATATCTGAACCCACATTTGCATTATTGGCCATGGTCACTACTCACTAACACATAATGAACCAGGTATGGTAAAGGAGTTGACAGGTGGCTACAAAATTAAATATCATGCCAATGGGTTAGATAATGACCCTATTGAAATTGACTTCACGCCTCCTTTCAGGTCATTTACTTACTAAGATCATAAGTTTGATTTTATTGTGCAATGTTCTTACTATTGATGGTTAACGTGTCACTAACTCGATTTTAAATGTTTTCAGAAGGATTGATATGATTGAAGAGTTGGAGAAGATCGCAAATCTTAGCATACCCAAAGACCTTGCGGGTGATGAAGCCAATAAATATCTTGCTGATGCATGCGCCAAGTTTGATATCAAATGTCCACCCCCTCAAACGACAACACGTTTGCTGGATAAAGTAATCAATTCCATCTTTATATAACTTCTAATCCTTCATTATAATATTTTATATTTTTCAAGATATTTTTATTATGGCACTGCATCACAATGTTGTTTTTGTCTATATACCATGTTAATGCGGACATCATATTCTTATTCTGCACTACAGGTGTAATTTTAATAATTTCTGTATGTGCAGCTTGTGGGACACTTTCTGGAGGAGACATGTGTTAATCCTGCTTTTATAATTAACCATCCCGAGATAATGAGCCCGCTTGCAAAATGGCATCGATCCAAACCAGGCTTGACTGAACGTTTTGAATTGTTTATCAACAAGCATGAGGTATGCATCTAATCGAATCTAGGTCATTGATCTAAATATCTAATTATTGATCTGATGGTTGTGTAAAATGTCACAATGGTTACAATATTAGGGCAAGGTTTGAAACGGTTCTGGAAACTCTTTTTGTTCTAAAATTTAATAGTTATGCATAAAAGTTGACACGTTAAATATGATTACCTAACTTGAATATTTTAGTAATAAACTCATAATATAAAGAATAATTTAAAGAGGGTTTATTCTGTTATTTTTCATAAGCAACACACTATGAATGTCTTTCGTTCTTTTTGACTAATTCAATCTATTTTTATTTGTATTTTCCTTTTTATATTTTACTCGCTTGATCTTTATTTTCATAAGTACATGGGTCAAAATTGTTACCTTGCCTTTTCTTGGTTTTTTAACCTTATTGTCAAAACAGACAAGACAGGTTGTTAACTAGACGAAACAGTTCAGTCAGTTTGACCTACATTTTCAGAAACTATCTTTGACATTCCGTTTTCATTTCCGCAGCTAGCCAATGCGTACACCGAACTTAATGATCCAGTGGTACAACGCCAACGCTTTGCGGATCAACTAAAGGTACAGCACGTTTTTTAGGACTGCGAATATTTTTTAATGACGTATATACGCATTTTCATTTACATTACAACTGTCATCTCATTTCAGGATCGACAATCAGGGGACGATGAAGCAATGGCTTTGGATGAGACGTTCTGTACAGCCCTCGAATATGGTTTACCACCAACAGGTGGTTGGGGTTTAGGTATTGATAGGCTTACAATGTTGCTCACAGATTCACAGAACATCAAGGTTTGTGCATCGTTTTAATCAGTTTTCTTTTCATTAAGAATGTTTTCGGCTGGGGGTGGTAATATGGACCGGTAAGGTGGGTTGGGTAAATTTTTGGTACGGGCCTGGTCAGGTTTGGTTAACATTTCCGCCCAAGAGTTCTATTATTGCGTTATATGATTGATTACTAACAACATTATTATGGTAGATTGCTTAAAATAGCAAGATACTGTTATTTGTTTTTATCGATTTTAAAAACGTTTTGTTAGCAGTAGTGCACCATAGCAGCATACTTTTATTACCAAGCATACCAACAGTTTTTTTTTTAATTTCAACTACTTATAGAGACATTTTTTACTTTATGGTTGGTAAAAAATGAAAATATGTTGCTATTTCTGATAATTTTCAAAGTACATTTCCTTTATTGGTAAAACAATTAAAATATTTTTTAAAGCAGTTAACCGAATTTTATTAAATTACTACCATATGCGACACTTTCATACTTGTTTTGGGGTGTTAACTTTATATTTCATGTTTTGGCAAACAGGAAGTTCTTCTTTTCCCAGCCATGAAGCCACAGGACGAACCACCCGTCAAAGGTACAAAGCAAGTCTCGTTTTCCATATTGGCTAAATATAAATAACAAACTAACAAAGTTAATAATAATATTGCAGCTGTAGAAAACCTGAAAATTTGAGCTCATATGGATGCCATCTTCAGTTTTGTCGATCTGCTAAAGATGTCCCAACTTTTTGTTCAAAACGATTCACATTGGGTTTGTCTCGTGTCAATTATGGCGAATAGCGTTAGAGGTTTGATCACGTTACTATTTAATGTACTCTGATATACATAGGTACATCTATGAAAAGTTTATTGATCTAACAGTTATGAAAAGTTGAAATTTTTATTGTTTTTAGTTGAAATAGTTGTAAATTAAAGAGCACTAGTATTCTTTCCCAATTTGCGTGAAAGAAATCCCCTCAACCTACTTTTAGTCCATTAAAGTCTATAAACTTATTTTAAGGAGGTGGTGATGGAGCTTGTTGCCCGTCTACCTGCCATCTTAATGTAAAATTTGCCCATTTATTAAAGAAATTATCAACTTATTTAAAAAAAGATTAAAAAAAAACGAGTTGCCCCTTCATTATAGTCAACGAAATAAAAGCAAATAATCTTTTTTTTAATAAAATGTATGGTGTTTGTACGCGACCACATGGATTTTGTTAATCTATTAATCAGATGGTTGTGATCATGGACGTATTTTCTTTAAGTCTCTGTTGATACGACCCGAATTGTCATCAACCTGGCTGCAGCTTGCAGGGCTGCTGAGCTATACTTTAACATCATAGTTTTTATTTTATTTAACCACTTGTGTCAACCAAGTATGGTATAGTCTGTGTGCTAGAATCTATAAAGATTCAATTTACTGAACTTCGACTTTTTGGGTCAACATAGTACTCAAAATCAAGATTTTATACATATTTTCAACATTCACCCCATTCAACTCAATCCCGGTCTTCATCCATGATTTAAGGAATTTTATCTCTGAGTCAAGTCTTGATTCTTATTTTCAACATCAAGAACAAGCGAGCCGCTGCATGCTCCTCAGTCAACCATAAGTTGATGAGTCTAGTCCTATCCTTATCCAACACTCCACATTCTCTTCTGTTAATGGAAGAACACAACTTGGTGATACATCAAAACCTTCAATTTATGTCAAGTCAAACTGATTACATTTTCGAATTCGCTCTTGATATTAACTACTTATCATGTTGTATAAAGGTTTATACCCAAAGTTGAGTTTTATAGTTTGATGTATGAGGGGAAGTAATTGTTTGAATTCTTGTTGAAATTCATAATTTTATTATTTAAAAACTAATAGCTGGACTTATAAAAGTCAATAGCTGACTTATAAATTGTTGAAACCATAAAATCCTACCAAAGAAATTTGACTAACTCGACCATTCTTTAAGATTTATAGTGTCAATCGTTTGAGAAGCTGGGTCTTAACGCTTCAGCCAGGTTAGTGAAATACTAGGTCTAAACAGTTCAACTAGGTTTGAAAGTATGACTATTGTTTTTGTAAAGTGTAGTTCATTAACATGATTACACCCAGAGACGCTTATGGGCCATTTAAGTCAGGCAAGCGCTTAAGGCCTATACTACAATGGTTGAAAATATGACTATTGTTTTTATTAAAAGCTCGTTTATTATTAATAGTTGAGCACTTGATTCGTAAAAAAGAGCCCCAATTTTTTTTCCTTTTTTAGGCCACCGAAAACCTTGAGCCGGCCATGAATTTACATCTAACCAAACCACTATGCATCATGTATTGATGTGCTATTTTTATTTCCTTGCATTCTCATTGTAGATTCTATAGTTATAACAAAAGTTATAATAACCAAACACAAAACAAAAAACAATGCATTCACCCAATCTAGGTTTCTTACATGATGGACCAATGGATTGATACACATATCATGGCGTCGCGTAGATTTACCCTCATTTTTTTGTCCGTAGATCGATTTACATTTTCCTGTGCACTATTCAAACTCAGGTTGTTATCAAGTAAAATATACACTGATAAAGTCCTGAAAGAGTTACAAAGCTGGTAAAAAGTAATCACACTTCATTATGGACATTTGACTGGTCTTTACACTCGCGCGTTTTATACACATTTCTATACACAAAGTACAATACAATCTAATCAACGCATTCACATATGCAAATGAATGTGGTCTCTGATGAAACCAACTGTATGATAAAATGACCAAAAAAATATAAAGAAAAAGCTTCCAACAAACCTGAGAGTGAAAAGAATGAGAAATACAAATAAACATATAATTGAATGGGATTTGCTCTTAAGAGTCTTGTATTAATCGAGAAACGGACTTGTATGCACTGATGCGTATCACACTAAGAGAATGAAAAGCAGACCCGCCTACGCTGCAAGGAAAACATGGATTAGAATGCAGCATGGTTTCAAGGCCAGGTGGCAAAATAGCACGAGTTGGATAACATGTCAAAAAAGAGCATATCTAGAACAGGATCGGGTTGTGTTAACAATGATGTTTTTTTTTGTCTAAATTAATAAAAAAATATAATTAATTAGTATATAACTTTATAAGAACCGAGTATAAAAGTTATATTATGTCAAGAAGGGAATATTTGGAATGGGTCAGACTGGATTGAGTTGGACCAAGATGGTTTTTGCCTAAATTATCACTTTTTTTTTTTTGCCTAAATTAATAAAAAAATATAATTAATTAGTATATAACTTTATAAGAACCGAGTATAAAAGTTATATTATGTCAAGAAGGGAATATTTGGAATGGGTCAGACTGGATTGAGTTGGACCAAGATGGTTTTTGCCTAAATTATCACTTTTTTTTTGTAATTAATTAGTGTAAAATGTGATTATAAAAACTTAAATTTTGTCACAAAGGGTGCATTTGGAACAGGTTAAATTGGACCGGATTTCCCATGATGGCTTTTATTCAATCTTTTTTTTTTTTTTGATAATTACTTGGTGTAAAATGTGATTAGATAAGTTATGTTATGTCAAAAAGGGTAAGGGTATATTTGGAACGGGTCAAATCGGGTTGGTGACTCAAGATGGTTTTATTTTTGTCTTATGACTATTTTCTATAACTAATTAGTGCAAAAATGTGATTATATAAGTAATACTTTTTCAACAATCAAAATTTATTAAATTGAATAATTTAGGAAGTTATATGATTAAATACACACTGAGGAGCTTGGTGACTCAACTCATTTGACCCGTTTCCTTTTAAGCTTATTCATTTATCATTTCACAACCTGATAGAGATAAAATATAATCCGAATTGACCAAATAAACAGGTCGAAATGGCCAACTCCAGTTTCAAGTGATAAATTGGTTGATCAAGAACAAGCAGAAACTTACAAATGTGCAGGCACGTCTTAATTCATCTTCAGTTCAAGCTGTTGTGAAGATTCATTTGAATTTTGATGCATTTGCAGTTATATCAGAACAAATGAAGTGCCATTTTCAGTTTATTTTGTTTCCATTTTGGCAGCTTGTGGAAAGCATTCTTAGCCATTCCAAATTTTGCTCTAAACTCAGCTGAGGACAGATATGTCTGCATAAAATATTCCAAATAAATTAGAAAGTATAATGAATAATGATGTAGGTTTAGTTCTTTTTCTTTGAGTTTGACTTTTGGTAAAAAGAATGAGCACCTCGCGCTTGAAGATATTAATATCAGGAGCAGGGTTGGTGGATGATACAGTAAGGCGTTCATATGGGTATAATGTAAGGCCTTCCTCATCTTCTGCACCCGATTTTACATCTTCATGTATGGTTGGTGTCTCTATTCTACTGCCTTTTGAATCCCCATTGGATTTCGACTCGGATTTTGCTGGTGGCTCAGGCATCACTTGATAAATTACAAGATAATAAAGAAGTTCGTGAGTAAGCAAAACTTAGGGGTACTCATAAACTATTGAAACCAAACAAACTGAAGCTAATAAAAAAAAATATACCGGTTTGACATTTATATGCTTTGAAACATGGTTTACAGTTTGAAAAATAAAGGTCCGGTTCGTAGTTGAACTTAGGAGTTAGGACCGGTTGTTTAGCTTCTTTTTTTCAGTTTTGGAATATGCAGTTTATTATGTATACTCTTAATGAACCATCATTATCATTTCTGAAAAATTAATACAAACTAAGGAGTTTGATTTATATTTTTTTATTGAAACTGGTTCAAACTGCCAAACCAACCTTTAGGCCCGTCAACCAATTCAACCAGTTTGGTTTGCCGTTTCTTGAAACCTTAGTTAGCAGTTTGACCCATAATCTGTCAAAACCGGTCGGGCCACACCAGACCATTAACACCTTAGTAAAATTAGGAATTTCGGTCCATTTAATTTTACCAAGGGGTGTTTTGAATTTTGATATATGCTTTGACATGATTGTGTATTTGTGTGATTTCAAGTCGCTGACAGTAGTTAAAAAGATTGTTTACCTTTTATAGAACGGGTATAAATTTTGCCCGTGGAGGTTCAAAGGTGGCAGTGAGTGATGCAATGGCTGTTGATCTTGAAGCTGGTTTAGAGGAATCTGAGCCGTTGGATTTTGGATAAATCTTGTTTTCAAGTGGTGGAGGCGTTGACAGATGTCGTGCATTCGGGTTCTCAAATGTGGAAGCAAGAGCAGCAAAGGCTGGAGATCTGCCTCTCACACGCACTCGATCAGAACTAAAAGTTACACTCCTTGAACGTTGCGGTTGTTCCACTGCTACAGACCGCCCTCCATTTGAGACATGTGTTCTTCTTTTGGCTTCTATAGTACATATTAAAAAAAATTATAGCTCGACCATTTGCAAAAGAGAAAAGGAAGCACATGTTGAATCTAAATATATATCTTGTGCTTTGTAAAGCTGATTTTTATGCATGAGCATACCGATTGATTTGGGTTAAACTGTGCATGTAAGGGGCCAAAAGTGTAAATTTTTTAAAAAACTGGTTAAATGGAAACGGGTTGAATGGAACGAAAGTCAGCCAAATGATAAAACTTTCCAAATAACTTTATTTTAAAAACTACATTAGAATGGTAATAATGTACATTTATAAATTTTAATCATAGCTAAAACATTATTTATCCGTAAAATGTTACTTACATTGTTGGATGTTGGACGGCCTCCATTTTTTAATATGGATAGCTTCCTTTGGAATGAGTTTCCATGCATCTGCATCCATATTCAGAGAATGAACTCATCAAAACTTTATCAAGCCAAATGCTTCAACTTAAGAACACAAAATATCACTTACAGCTGATTTGGTTGAATCCCACGTAAAGAAACGTGTGAAGAATTGTGGTTCACTTGCTTCCATTATGATATATAGTGGAGTTTGAAGAGGTAGTTTCTCAAGAAGAAAATCGCGTTCCAGAAATTTCTGGTCAGAGAATATCTCAGATGATTGATTATAAACATGCAAAGAAACATGTTTGTGTTTTGACCACTACACAACTATCATGTAAGGAACCAAGGCTATAATTGTCATTTCATAGAGAATTTGGTGCAAGTGTCACAACTATACATACACACAAAATCCAGATCTTGAATGTAAAGATATTATACCTCCCCGATAACTAGAGCTTGTGTTCTGATCTTTGGATCAACCTCTTGGCCTACCCAAACAAAGATACTGGAGTGACAATCAAGAATAAATATATCTTCAGTCATCAAATCATCCTGGTTGAAGTTGTATATCTCAGTCACCTAGATTATCTCAAATGGGTTTAATCAGATTGTCAAAAAGAAAATAAAAAAATAACTTAGCTAAAAGGAGAATGGGTCAAATGGGTTGAGAGTCAACCAAAGTCCATTTTGTGTATACAGCTTCCAAATAGTCTTATTCAAATATTTAGATTAATAATATTGTTTTGTCATCATAATAACAAATTAATTATCTATAGCTCTTTTCTAAAATTCGACATCAAAGATTAGCAGGCCAATCCATTGCGACCCGTACATGAAAAACGATCCGTGAAACCCCTTATCCAACCCAATCAACCTGCCCATCTTGGTGTATCATGTACTTTCAACTATTTGTGCTATCTCCATGACAAATTAAATGCAAAACCGTTGAAAACATGTTTTAAAGTAGAGAATGAAAATGCATTTACGTTTAAGAGTCAAAATAAAATCAATTTTACTGTGTACAATAAAGGAGTAGTTTTGAGAGACTACACACCTTAACTTCTCCTGAACCAGCACAAGTTCCAGTAACAAGCAAAAAGAAAAACAGGAATCAATCAGTATATACATAGCGTAAGAAATGAATCTGGCATGGCAACATGGTGTCATTATAATGTTGTTTTAACCTTTTGAAAATGTGCATGAGAACAAATGCGGATCACTTTCCGTAGCCATTGTTGTTTTCTGACTCGGGTATTCAGATTTTCCACCTAACATTTTCCAAAATTCTACAGATTCTGAGCCTTCTTTCTGTAGTCTGGACTGCATATTTGGCTGCAGATATTGTAAATGACGAAATTATTAGGAAAATCTGTTGAAATAACCATAAGATAGCACTGTTTAAACTAGAGGTGGCAGTTTCAAGTTTCAACCCATTTATATGAAAACAGTCAATTCAGGTTTTATTTGTTTGATAATGGGACTGACCGTTAAACGGGTAAAATATAGAGAATTAGTATCAAACGGGCCAAAAGCCGTCTAGTTTCCTTTCAAATGCTTACAACGTCCTAGATTGTTTTATTTAAAAGTAAATATGTATTAATACTTATATAAATGTAGTTTGTTGAATCATATTTAATACATTAGTTATATACAAAAATAGAGGTGGCAATTTCGACCCATTTACTTATGCATGGGTCGACTGGGTTATGCTTTATATCTAACAAGGCAAAGGAGTAAAATAAAACTATGTCACTTAGAGTTAGAGGGAAACACAGTCAAATGGAAGAGAATTCGCCCATAGTGTGCTTTTTATTGCACAAAACCTCCAAAGTTGTTTTTATCCAAAGTCCAAACAGTTAGGACTATTATTGTTGTAGTATTCGATTGTATAATCACATTTTCCATACTAGTTATTTATCAAGTAAATTAGAAAGCTTGGACAAAAGTGTTTCAGGTAAATCCCAACCACCCCATGATGACATTGATAAGTCACCTGTTTTGACCTAAACCCAATTTGACTCATTACCCAGCCCACCCGACAGGCCCATTTTGCCACCTCTACGTAATATCATCCCAAGGAGAAACCGAAAACTAAGATATTTGGGTTGAATGGAATCTGACAATGCCCAAGTACATATTGATAATAGATATCATTTCCAAAATATCAAACCTTTATGACATCAAGTTGCCTCTCAACAAGTTCCTGTTCCTCAGGAGTTGTGAGGTTCCCGATCCATGTGAAGACAGACGAACCACTGTGTAATATGTAACAGTAGGAGGAGTTCAAAGAAGAAGCCACCTGAGCCAATAAGAAACACAATGACATACTTTTTGGTGATAAAAGGTAAGCTTCTTCACTGGGAAAGAAAACGGAAAGAAGAATGTAAATAATATCGGAATTTAAATACAGGTTTTATATTATGAATACAAATAACCTTGACCCAGTGACAGCAGTGGCCTATATTATATATATCATGTTATGCGTGTTTTGGTTTGAAACCTAAGAGACTGCCTACTTCTTAAATTGTAATATTATTGTTCATTTTGTTGGTTTGAATAAGATTTTAGCCAAGTTCTTGTCAAAATAGAATCAGAGCGGTCCATTCTGAACTATTGGCCAGCAAGAAGATCAAGGCATTGGAGACTGTCATTACCCTACTAGACAAACAAGGGCCGATCAGTGAAAGGGAGTAACAACTTTGACAGAAGTGCAACTCCAGCAGCAATCCATCTCATGGAGATGATGACAGTGAGGTTGAGAGAACATGTGACCCAAGAGAGAAAATGTCACAGATATTTCTGTGGGCCAAGGCTGCATCTGCAGTTCTGCACCAAAAAAAAGCGGGAATGGAGGAGGGATAATACTTTTTAGATTGAGTTTGGAGATTTGAAGCAGTTTGATGAAGGGATTGGGAGCAGTCAATGATATCAATCACCATTCACACGGAGATTTTATTTCCCTCTATAGCAAGTACTGTAATGAATAATGATAATGAGCATTATTGGGTGATGAAGGGGATTTTGAACACAATCCTGTAGGAACATCTGTGAAGGGGTGTAATTTGTACATTTGAACAGCTTTGGGCCTACTACAATTGGCAAGGAGCATAGAGCATGGAGGTCGGAAAGTCTAAACTCTAAATGAACAACGAAAGACATTTATTTTTTTATTTTATTTTTTTTTTTTTTAATTTTTTTTTTTGTACATAAGAACTTATAAGATCCAATGGATGGCAAAAGTGAAGCGAAAGACGACGTCTTTCTTGGTTCATTTAGACTCTCCATCCTCCTTGATGTTGGCACAAAGGTAAACGATATATTCGACATTGATATCAATAACTTTTAAAAGTTTTCGCAGAGGACCTACGGAAAACGGAAAGTATAGACTGGAGGATGATGAATAGAAAAGCAAAGTTGTAGCCTGCAATGCGAATTGAAGATTGTGTTTATGGCACTAAAGCAAAAGTGAAGGATGAAATATTTAGCCAAGTGTTGATCCTTTTCCAAGTCACATATTGTTAATCAAGAAGAAATATGGTACCAGAGGTCAATGATTGCTATATAGCTATACCAAGGTCGACTTACGTTTTTGGGACGGTCGTCATGGACTCCAACAACGCTGCGGTCAAAGTGTTGATCATTTGCATGAAGACTTGCAAGAGTATGAGGCCATGTTGAATACCTTTAGCAATTAGCATCATCCATATTCCAACAACAGTTACGTAACTTCAAACTTGAGAACAAGATGTCTTTTGGGGAGGCATTTCTTTTTATACATGTTTTGGTTTGAAACCTCATAGGCTACCTACTTCTAGAATTGTTTTCTTGTTTGTTGAATGAGATATCACTAAGAAATTAAGAAACTACTAAATTAGCATGTACAAATCAGCTTGCTAGCCCATGTTTTGGTTTGAAACATTATGGACTACCTACTTATATGTTTTACGCATGAAACAAGTATCACAGTATCATCTAAAGGAGAAGATAAATGCAGCCTGTTAGAATATAAGCGAGAGCCCTTGATTATATGTACGCAATGTGGGCCCACAAACAAATAATTAAAAGAACATCAGAAAACCCGTAATTTTAGATAACACTTATCATTGGTTAATCTGGTATTGCAACCTTATCACCAAGCTTTTAGTAGCCTTAGAAAAGGTCCCAAACTATACCAATTGCAAAAGGTACACGTAAGTATTCATATATGAACTTACCGGTTTCTAGTTGGATCGCTTGCATGTTTTCTGGTCCGGAGCCTTGAACTCTAAATAGTGCAACTTCTTCCTCTATGCCAGTTCCATTGGGAAGTTCACTTTCTAATATGTATTTCTTGTATCCATCACTGAGACCACCCTGACAAATCCATATATTAATGATCGTAGTTAGAGATGGGAAGATCAGATAATTTTTAACTCAACAGCCTGTAACTTTTTATTTGACCCGTTCTTCTGATTAAAAATAAAGAAACTGATCCATCCATGAGCAAATGGGTCAATATGCCACCCCTAATTTGTAGTCTAACACACATGCACAGCTCTGTAGGATGGATAAAGAGAATAATACTAATGTGTTTTTCTCTACAATTTAAGTTTAAGGTCACCTTTAGAACCATAAAGCTCTGGAAGATAGCAAAGAACAAGATAGGTTCCCTTCCTTCATAAACACGCAACTAGAAATCAACAAAATGACGTGTCAGAATGAGCATATATGATTATGAACATAAAATAGTACTAAACTAATCTTCAGGTTTTAGCAACTAACCTGTGCAGCCAAAAACTTTTGTGACTCTAGCATCTTGTTCGCCTGTGAGGTAGCTGATACTTTGTCTTCCTACAACACATTTATTAAAATATATAAATTATTTCATGATAAAAGAAAGCCCTGGCCTTGGAATCCAGACAATTTTTTTACAAAATTGATCGATTTGGCATCTCGACTCCAGACCTTTCAATTCAATACAATGGTATGCTATTTGTTAAAAATGAACCCATATGTGCAGAGCCACAAAACAGATTATATTTCAGTTTTAAAAATTCAGTTGAAGTTCATTGAATAAACAGGTTGAATTAACATGATTCTTGAATTTGTATTAGTATTGATAAAGCATGATCAACGGAAAACTTATGGCTGGTCAACAGTGACATCAGATGTCCTCCCACAACCTATTAACACAATTATGCATATTTCATTTATATGATCTGGTCAATATCCCAAAAAAATAAAAATATTATTAAAAACAACTGCAGAAAATGACCTCTATACTCTGCTTTCCAAACCAAGTCCCAATTAGGCATTCGTCTTGATCATCTCCAGAATACATATACTTATATATATAGCAATCTCCAGTGTAAAATTTTGACTGATCAGAGACTGGAAGAAGAATCTTTCCTTGACCATTCACACGCCAAACCTGTAGAAATACATTGATAGAGAACAAAATTAAACAATGGTAAACTGTATCTTCTACAGTTAAAAGTGGTAATTTGCACACATTTACTTATTAACAGGTCAATTTTGTTAGAAGTTGGTAATCAAGAAATGAAAAAAGTCAAAAGAAAAAGTCAAACAGATGTTTGACTTCTAAAACTGAACCATTGCGTCTGTATATGATTAAGTCACGTCGGTTAGTTAAAACGGTTTAGTAACCATCATTTGTAAGGGTATAAATACCCCTAGTATGTCTCATTTCATTGTGTGTGGAAACATTAATAATATTGTGTATATCAGAAGGTTTCTCCACCCTTTGTTCTATATGTCCGAGTCCCTGCACAACAGTTTGTGCATACTCATTGTTCATCAATCTATATAATCCAACTATAATATGCAGACAGGGCAGAATCCGAACAAATTTGAGTTAGGTTTTCTCTAATGGGTCAAATGGGTAAAAGAAATTAGCTAAGAAAGAAACGGACCAAATTGGTCAAAAGTAGTCTGGCTGTTTTTATAATGCATACAGCCTTATAAATTGTTTCATTAAGAAAATATAGATTGCTATTTTAAGGGTGTATTTTTTTTAATCATATATGACACACCAACTATTTATTACAAAAATTAAAATTTGGACAGAATTGTCTGAGGTCTTCGTGGCCAACCCGTTTCAAAACGTACAAAAACTTTACCTGTTTTGACCTATTACTGTCTTGTGTAACAGGGAAGATAGGGTATATGATTACTAGGATTTAATAAGTCCCGAAACATGTATTCAAGAGAATTGTATCGTAATTAATTAAAACATAGGATAGTTTTTTATTTGCGCGTGAACCAAAAGCCTACAGAAAATTCTTAACAACTTTGTAGCAATAAGGTAATAGGATATCAAGCATCTAAAAGCTGCTTTAAGGTTTCTCGGAGTACATGGAAAATTATATAGCCCATAAATCACTTAGCATGCTAGTTCTACACTAAAAAACATAAGATGGTGCATAGGCACAAAGCTCGCTGAACTTGAAAGTTGTTTCTCTTTCTCCCTAAAGAAAATGGAAAACCAAGAACCAATGCTTACTCATAAACTTGTAAGAAAAAATATATTAAATTAACTGTGACAGGCAAATACAGTTATTTTTTATTGCTTAACAAGACACCATGTATGTGCAAAGAAAATGTATAATTATTACTATACCTGCAAATTCCCACTGCAGTCAATATAAGGTTGAGGTTCCTCCTTAGATGGAGCAGCTTTTAGTAGACCCTTCACATTGACCCCTTGCCGTTTTAGAAGTGCTACGGAATCATCAACAATAACAGAGAAATCAGTAACAAGAACTGCGCATCATACATAATTCTCAGGGCAACATTTTGGTACTGCTCAAAACTGACAAGTCAGGTTGACTCAAAAAAAAAAATTTCCCATTATCTTAAACTTTCTGATAATTAGTTAGTGTTAAATATGTTAGGAAAGTTTATTATTTCAATAATCTGTTTGTTTAAAAATAGGGACTTAGGCTGTTTTATGAATTAAAAGCTTTAGGCAACTTTTAAGTTTTACTCATTTTCTTTTAAGATAATTCATTTGGTTATATCCGTTTGACCTATTAGAGAGAGAAAACATAACCGCATTAACCCATTCATGTAGTAAATGCTATAAATGGGTCGAAATTGGCACCTCAACTACACACTTGCATTCTCTTTAGATATGCTGATGAATACAAGTTAGAAAATAATCACTAACCAGCCACCTTGCCTCTACCATCCTCTGAGACTGTGACAGCAGTTGCCTGAGGCCAAGAGTCAAACTTGGACCGGAACGTAACAGTCTCAAAATTTTCAATCACGCAAATTATATGAGGTTTTCGTCTATCCTGACTACGTATGTATTCCTGTAATATGAGATTAATGAAAATAAGTGGAAATGAGTTTACAGTATTGTAAGAAGTTTAGCTAAATAAAAAAAAGTAGTACTTCTGTGGCTCCACTTGCAGCCTTCCTTTCATCAAGAGAAGTACTTCTCCCTAACCATACATATATTTCTAGTCCGCAATCCAATATATAGCATTTATTTGTATCCAGCAACTCCCTTGTCAAGGTTCAGCATCAACTGGTTCTGCCTGCCCCTTCACAACACTTGAATACCAACCAAAATTTTTGTTACAATGTTATGCACCCAATCAATAGTTCGGGGAGATGATTATGAAATATCTACATAATTATACAATTAACACATAATAATAATAATGAAAATAATCCTTTCGTCCTTGGCTTTGGGCTCGCTTTAATAACAAGCATTTTCATTTTAAGTTTTTCAGATCAGAGAGATAAATTCAAGGAAATTATATCCGTGAAGTGTTTCTAAAACATTTTATACTTTTTATTTCTTCCATTCTTATCTCCTGGCCATTTTGCATGTAAAACAAACAACTTTACTTGACCAGCTACACTAACACATCTTCATTTTGCACCTATAATTTTAATTATTGACCTCTACGGCTTTCCATTGGTATTCATCATTACAATTATTGTTGGTATTGTCACTCTTCCTAGAAAGTTTATACTTTATAAATCTACGATTTACTTTCAAGAGATAAAGCAACCCTCCCAGTGACGTCTAATCACTTATATGATTTTACCAAACTAAGCATAGAAGGAATTACAACACTGATGAACCTTAAATAATAAAAGACATCCTAAACCTACTACTATAACAATAATAGTAAATTAAATGCTATAACTTGGGCAGCAAGTTTTAAAGTAATAAGACTTATCCAATAGTTATAATAATAACTTCCATAAATGATAAAAATAGTGATTAAAACCAGGTACAGTTAATGGCAAGAATCCATTACCAAAATAGCTTATTAGTAGGAAGAGCTTTGGTACTTAAAGCATCATCTGTCTGTGTTTTCCTAGGAAGTGGAGCAAAGCCACCGAAAAAACCCCAAAATTCTCCAGTTTCCGCATCAGACATCAGCCTTCCATCCTCTGCCCCAGAAAAAACAAAAGTAAGACTTCTCCACCTTAACATATTTATTAATCTGTATAACATCCACTAACCGATAGTAGCTATGTCACATTTCCCATCATGATAAGTATTTCTTATATATTGTAAGACTTCAAGTGCTTTGGCCCTTTCTTGAATGGATGAATTCGACCCGTTGAACTGGAATATCTTGTGTTCAGTATCCAAGATAAAGATGTCATCATGATTGAGCGAGGATCGAGCAAAAGGAACCTGTTCTCAAATCCCAACAAAATAAAATTGAGATAAAATAAGATAATAAAAAAATCCAAGAGACATTCTCTTTCATTAACCTCCAAAATCATATTATTCAAAATGATACATTACTGTTGAAATAATAATTTATGAAATTTTATTTGACGCATTAATTATTTACTAGAAAAGGTTAGTTTTCGTCGGAGAACAAAAGTGTTACAGGTGAGCCTAACCCAAGCCTGACCCATTTTGATCCGTATCAAAGAATTAATAATCTGTAGAACAGTAAAAGTAAGAAGAGAGGCTTGCCTCTTTTACATGAACTACATATTTCCCTTGGCAAACGAACATACGGATCTTGTGTTCTACAGGTTTTGCATGATTAAAACCAGATGCAACACCACCACTTTGAGGTATAACACATGGTTTAAAGTAAGAAAGAAATCTCTCTGTTTCATGTCCTTGTACTTCACGATACTGAACTGCACGCCCTCCAAGAGCTGCATCAAGCTCAATCGTCTTTATGGCTGCAGTGCCAGCTTCGTCCTGTATCAAAATTGTTTTAATAGTTTCCAGATAATTAGTATACAAAGATTTTTTGATTATTAGTCTTAGATAAAAGCTTTGATCAGGAATTAGATGGGTTCCAAGATGCATTTCAACATCCATATATCTATGAGTAAGCTATAGGTTTTAAATAAGCTTAGATTAGGAACTAGATAGGTTCTGAAGATTCATTCTCTGTCTATAAATTTTCAAGCTTTAATGCTTAATAGACAGAATGAAATATCAAAGTATTTTACATATGCAAGGGTATACTATTAGAAGTTTAGTAATCAAGAAATAATGATAATTTAGAAAGTCAACCGAAAAAGTCAACTGTACAGAAAAGGCGCCAAAATTAGGACATGTTGGTTGTATTATAGTCGTGTCGGTTAGTTTAAGTTAGTTATAAAACGGTTTAGTAACCGCCAAGTATCTTGGGTATACCGTATAAATACCCCAAACATGTATCATTTGTATTATGGGAATAATATTATAAGTGTGTGTATATCAAGTTCTTTCCCATCCTCTGTTTGCGAGTCCCTGCACATTCATGATTTGTGCATACTCAACAATCAAACAATGTCCATCCTTTAACCAAGTAGTATAGTATGCGAAACAGGCCCGAATTCTATCATATACTTCAAATAGTATAAAAGGTTCAATGCACAGTAATATAATCTGAATAAAAGACACAGGATTTGCCATAAAGAGAATGCTTCTATTTTAATACACACCTGACTTGTATCTTTACCAAGCCAATAATGGATGTCATGACGTAAGGCTCCACTCTTCAAAGCATTGGTCTGTAATATAAATGTAAGATGCATGAATTGGTTAATGAAACAACTAAAAATTAATCAAAGAAAAAACAAGGATCCACTATGCTAAAGCAGATGCATAGTTCTTGTCAGGAGGAAGAGATTAGGAACCAGAATTTCACAAAAATGGCCCCAGGTAGTCTCTAATTGCTTTTAGCACATTTGATTAGAATGTTCTTTATCTTTCTGTTTGGCCCGTTTGGGTGTCAATTTCTATTTCCCAACAAGCTTGGTTTTAAAAAACTCGAAGCGCACAAAAGCGACATGGTCTAAAACCGAGGCGCAAAAGCAGTGGGCTTTTCATACGCGAGGCGCAAGACGATTATATAATTTTTTTTATATATCCTATAGGTCTTTAGCATCCTTTACCCAACATATAGATATAAATAAGGTTTATATATGATTTAACTTAAATGTACAACCTTTATAGCTGCATGTATAACACCTTGAAGCACAAAAACACCCCGTGTTCAAAAAGCGCGCGCTTTTCTTGCGATGTTTGTACACTGCACGCCTTATGTAACACAAGGCGCATGAAGCCGCGCCTCATGTCGCCTCGCGCTTTTTAAAACCAAGCCAACAAGAAGTTGAAGATAAACTTGGTGATAAATTGGTTAAACTACATCCCTTGATCCATAACTATACTCCCAAATATAGTATTTATATACTACCAATGAAAATTTTATGTTTATTTTCTAACTAGACATTTCTTAAGCCTGGTTTTGAGACCAAGGGTTATTGGTTATTATTTGTTACTAGATGTCTTAAAAGCATCTCTTAAATAATCATTCTCTTGAATTCCAAAATGATTTGGACATTTATTCTAACTAGAATAATCTGAAGAACATATCATATTTTAAATCATAGTTAAAATCCCATCACTGACTCTTTGCATAAAAAATGTAACAGTTATTATGTCAATTTTAAGAGCAACTTAGCTCCTTAACTTGAGATGCATAGGCTTTGGAACTAATATCAGGTGTCTATGACTATCAGCATATCATACAGTTGTAATTTGTAAATAAGCTCATTCTTATATAGTAAACTACAATACGATCTCTGCTGGGAGAAAACCTTTCAGCTGTATCAAGAGTAAAGAATATACCTTCAAAATAATATAGGAGTCCCCTGTAAAAAATTTACCATAAGAAGACTGCGGGACAGGAACTGGCTTAAAATTTTCAATGCGCCATAGCTCAATTCTCTCTATAAACTGTTCAGGAAATAACATAAGATGATCCACAAGCATATAGTGCAGCAGCAGATATAGTTACATTAGCTTTTATACGGCGTTTATGCCCCCCCCCCCCTTTTCAATTAATCCAATAACAATGCAGACAAAATTAACCATGGTAGATAAAGAACAATACTTTCCTACCCTTATAAAACTGTAACATGATGTATTAAAAGACAAAGGATACGCTTTCTGTCCAACTCCTTGAAAGGCTGGATCCAAATCTCTCATTGAAACAGACATGCTGCCTCTCACTGCAGTCTGATTGACCTTTTAATGCCTCAGCCTGACTACTGCAATGAAATACCTAGAAACCATGAAATGTGTCAAACTTAGTGGAGGTTAGATTTTACCATAAGAATCATTAACTGAATTTTTACTTGTTAGCAGGCATGTTATAGATACAACATGATTTAATACTAAAGGGATAGATCATCTAAATAATATCTAATTTACACAATAACTTTTAGTAACAAAGAAAAGAATAAAAGTATGCAAAACGGAAAAGCACATTATTTCATCGTGATTCTAGGTGAACCTAATACAATAACAACCTCAGAAACTCACAAGAACAAATTGTTTTCATGGTTCTAAAACCCATAACACGTACGGGATTTGGATCACTTACTACTGGTAAAGATGTTCTCCAAAACAATGGCATATCCAAAAATACATTCTACCTTCAAACAAATGGTACATTTCAAGAAAGATCAAAGAAAACTAACTAAATCACTTGATTGGTACATTTCATATTATATACCTTAAAAAGAGCTTCATCGCATTATAAAACAGTTTTCTCATAAGTTAAACAACATAATCATAATGTTTTTATAATCAAATTAGAAGCTGGCAAGCTACTAAAAGTATCACACACCATGTGATCATTGAATAAAGAGCCACTTTTCCCTTTCCCCTTGTGATCCATAAACATCTCTCTTTTCATGTAAAATAATAAAAAACAAAAAATAAATTGCAAAAACCAAAATCCGTAAAATTAATATGCATCAAGAAGAGCAGCTAACACAAACTTCAAAGTACTATAAATACATACAAAAAAAGTACATAATAACTACATACCTACTTACATAGCAATTATTTATCTCTTACCTACTCAAAACTACATTCCCTGAATTCTAATCTCTGAAAAGTTCATACCGTACCGAACAAACAAACCAGTATTAACATGAAACATCAATAAGCAACTTTAATTGCAATAAAATGCAGCTGAATTCAAGATCAACAAACAGTTACTTCCTTGTATACATCATTGCCTAGCTGGTCGTGCAGTGAATTGAGTTCAACTGCAGAACAACTAATTGGTGGTCAAGTCCCAATCGATACTCAAACAAATGTAACATTGTGGCTAACTCCCACAATAGTTGGTATATATAGCTAATCTATCACATTAGACTATAACTAGTGTTGTTCACATAATTATCCTAAAGACATCCAAACCTAACACGTTTAGGACGCTAGAAAATTATCTAATCAATTAACAATGGACATGATAATTACACCTAATAATTAAATCACAAACGCATTTAAGTATCCACTTCATGTTTGGATCGGTTTAATTATTCGGAATTCCCAAGAGGTTGATCAAATCATTGATTAACAATTTGAAATGAAATGAAATGCAGTTAAATTGAAGATCAGACTACTATTACTTCCGTTATAGAACTCTTCAACATTAAAATCCAAACTACATTAAAAAAAAAAAAACTACAACTACTAGTCATTTAGTACACCATGATCATGATTGAACTCAACCGCAGCTAAATTCAAAAATCGAGCAATATGAGTCATTGAGTACATCACGATTGAGCTAATCGGTGGATCCAAACATCAATAAGCAACTTAAAATGAAATCAAACACAATTAAATTCAAAATAATCAAAGAATTCACAACTCTTGAGCAAGAAAATCAAAACTACATTCAAAACATCAACTAGAAGAACAAATCAAACAACTCCTAGTGATTAATTACATCATTATTAAACTCTACTGCAAAACAGCTAATTATCGGTGGATCTAAAATCATTAACCAACTTGAAACAAAATCAAATGCAAATAAATATTCAAAATCAACGGAACAATTACAGTTCAGTGTTACATAAATCTTCATAACGAAGCTGAATTCAAACAACTAGTAATTAACAACAGAAAGAAGGGATAAAACAGTTACTGGTGAGGTTAGTGAGTACATAATTACCTTCGCTAGTGCAGGTGTAATGAAATGAGGTAATGAAATGATTGGATTGGATTGGATTGGATTGAATTGGATCGAGTTGGTGTGTAATAATAATAATGGAAGTGTGAAAATTGAAAAGGAGTTGGAGGGAAATAGGGAATGATTATGACATGCCAGACGTGCTCATCACTAATTTGGAATAAATAACCCATCATATATTGTTAGGTAGGGGTGTCAATTTTTTTTTTAGACCAAAGTGTTCTCGCTCACTTCTAGCTTACACTTTATCCTATCAAAAAAAGACAAGTATGCGCTGATATGGCACTGGCTAAAGTGTGACTCTTGCTCACTTGATTCTGTTATGGCTCACCTTGAGCGATAGCTTTATCATTTTTTTTTGTATTTTTTATGTTTTTTAATTTTTTTATAACAATACATTGCATAAATATGAAAATAAATGTTACATAAATATTAAAAACCATAAAATAACATAACATCATTAACATCACATAAATATTTAAAAACATAAATAAATATTAGAAACGCGACTATTGTTGAAATCGTGCTCTCATAGCTCTCCAAACCACAACCCTCGGGTAGTTATCATTGTGTATAACACGGTATTGGTTACGGGTCTTTTCAATCGCCTCGTTTTCGTTTAAATCCGAATTTTCGTTCAAAGCAGTCACCTACTCTAAAAAGATGCTTTTAAACTTATAATAACTAACCATTATGCAAAAGATGTGTCCGACGGTTTATGCAAAAAGATGTGGGGTAGAATTGGAGACGGCCAATCATATTTTTGTTGAATGCTTGTGGGCTAGGGCGGCTTGGAGATGTATCAATGAATGGGTCAATTTGGGTGTCGCGGAAGAAAAGGATTCTTTGCTGCAGATTTTAAAAAGGTGTAGGAGTTTTAATTGTGGCAAAAGTAAGATGGAAGCAATCTACGCCATAGTTCTTTTGGTCGTTTGGAAGCTTTGGTTATCCCGGAACGAGAAGATTTTTAACAAAGTGGACGTTGGTACACAAAAATTGGTAGACGAGATCAAGACGGAATCATATTGGTGGATGGTGAAAAGGGCGAAAGTAACGGAAATGGACATCGACAGGTGGTTCGCGTTTACGTATTTCGATAATGGATAGATTGTGACTCTTAATATTATGTATTTGGGTGCAAAAATCCCATGAAGCCTCTTGCTAAATGGGCTTGGGGTGGCTATTATCTAGTGCTGTTTATTGTGTTTGGGATGTAGATTGTAATCTTTGGACGGTTCAATTTGGGCGAATATATGAGATGTGTTTGTTTGGTAAAAAAAAAAAACTAACCATTAAACTCACCCATCCATCAAATAGCTCTACTTGCATGCATAATGTATTGGTTGTTTATTAATTATTATGTAACACTTTTATTTATTTTCATTTTGGAAAATGGTAAAAATTACTAGGAATTCGATGTTCTTTTATTTTCAAAGAGTTCTAATTGAAGTCACATGCTAAACCTTGGCCCATTCTTGCTTTGTTTTTGTTTTCATTAATGTACAGAACATGATTATGTTTTTTTTTTCTTAATCATTGAACATACAAAAGAAAAGGAATAAATAAATATATAGAATAATAAGATTCTTCAACACATGCCTGTATCATAGGGAATTGATTTTAGGACTTAAAAAACACAAATCAACTACATTTATAGATTTAGGGGTGACATATGATCCTAAATTTGATGGTTAAACCCAAAAAACAGGAACATCTTGGATATGTATAGTATCTGAGATTAGTCTTTAAAAATTTCAAGAGGTTGATATTAGTTTTCAAAATTTTACGAGTATGGGAAGGTTACGATATTAGGTAATACACTAATACCCAACTCGATCAGCCGAATATACATACCCATTTACCCAAATTATACTCGTATATATTTTATTTGTATTTTTTATACTTTTGTTCTTGGTACTAAAATAATTTACTAATTCTTTTATTTTTAGTTTGTATAATTCTACTTCCTTTGGTAATAATATTTTATATTTACAAATTACTATAGCATGTTAATAGGTTATGTATATGGGAATTCCAAAAAGTAGTTTTTAACAAACTAACAAGTATACCCAATGTCTGTTGGGTAATTGTTGACACATACCCGATAAGTATTAGGTTGTGTATGAGACATACTTTTACAATTAAGTATGTGACTAGAATTGTCAATACTTGTCTGATTGCCATCTCTATATGGCTATGTCGATGATACCCATGTTCCGCACAATAACTAGTGGGCCTCAACGCGCCCTAGATAAGCCCGTTAACATATGGCCTGCATCATCCCTACAAAAATGACTTAAAACACTCAACCAAAGCTTCTTTCGTGGTCTCTTTCTCTCACCCTCTCTCATGGAGTGTCAAACCTTCTAACGGGTAGTTCATTGTTTTACGGTTCCCATCCTACGAGAATGGCACAATATCACCACCTGGCCACTCTAAACTGAAAACATGTCACCCTCTTCCACTGTTGCCGAGATCTAAGCACTATGGGGGGATCTTTGTAGCAAAAAACATTAAAAATCATAATATATAGGATAGAAATAAAATTCCTAGTTGTTTGTAGATTTTTTTAATGGCCAACAAATCAATTTCGAGCACTCACGAAGTACTTACTGGACAGGAGTACTCCGGGAGTAACCCGGGTCCACCAATAATTTCACAACAGTTCCCGGAAAAACCCGCTGCCCGAAGGCCCACTGCGGTAAAACTCGGCCCACCAGCAGCATTTTGCTACCGGTAGGACTCCAACTCCCCACCTCCCATAAGGAAAACAAGAAGGGTGTCACTCCACCATAAGGAGATTGGCTAGTTGTTTGTAGATTAAATTGAAACATGAACAATATATCCATAAACAATATCCAAATTGAACAAGAGTTGCTAAAAATGTTTTCTATTCACATGTGCAAACAACAAGCAATAAATTTATCTTTTTAGTGAAATGAATATTATCTACCACTGTTGTATGCGGGTAATATAACGCGGTTGAAATAAGTAATAATACCGTGAAAGTTGAAAACCCTTCGGACTATATCCAAGAGAGTCAAAAGGTCTGTAAACAAACCGAATACCAATAAACTGTTCTTGAACCTTTGGGCAAGAAGTTTGTTTATATCGTTTATTTAATAAACGAACGGACAGAAACAAAACTTTTTGTTCATTTAGTTAAAGACACAAATATGAACACACGTGATATTCGTTCCTTTATGTTTGGAACGTTCTTTAACTTAATTTATTTGTGCTATTTTGTTTATGTTTGTGTAAGTTTGTTTGTTTACATATTCCTTTAAATTTTGCCTAACACACTATTCTTTGATATAGTTTTATGAAAATTAAAACATTACTCATTACAAGTTTTACTAACTTTCTAGGTCCAACACACTTTTGTCCAAATTTATTTATAATTGGTGCTAGCTTGGTCATGTTCTTTCATCTATTAACAAAGGAACATAAGTGACTAAAAGCACATTCATTTTCTTAACAATCAAATACGAACAAGAAAGGCCCAGTCATTAAATTGTTTGTATTCGATTGTTTGTTATGTTAAAATTAAATGAACGAACATGGACATGCTTCATTCACATTTGTTCAATTCGTTTAGAGGCCTAGTTGTGCGTAAGAAAGTGAAAATATTTTAACCATATAAAACCTAGGTTCTTACTTCCAATCGTATCCCTTTACTAGAAACGAGGTCCTCTTTATACAGCCGGTGTGTCCATCCAATGTGTTATGATCAGGGGTGTTGTGTCGGGTTGACTTATGATTAGCATGTTGAACAGGTGAACCCATACAAGACCCATATATCATCATGTTAAAGACGTCAACCTTAACTCGGACTTACTTATAATCGTGTCATGTCTATGTTGTGTTTCGGGTCAACCCACTTAAGTTACATTTACAAAAATAATTAAATATGATGGCTGACTAGCTTAAATAACATTTTTGCTATGGGAGTAATAAATAAAGTTGATAAGGTAAGTGAAATCTCCAAAGAAATGATTAAATTAAGTTATACAAAAAATATTTAAAAGAAAAATAAAAAATTAAAGTGTAAAACTCTAAGGCTGACCGGTGTGAAATGGAGCCCTAGAGGCTTCATTGCGCCACGTCAAAAAGGGTTTTATTCCCCTCTTCCAATAACTACAAGGAATAGAATAACGCCCTTCAATTAAAAAAAATAAAAAAAGCATTTGATTGGTTCAATGAAAGGGGGCCCACAAGACCACCTCATTCACGATCGTTATTCTGTTCACAATTGGTAAACCCCCCCCCCCCCCCCCCACCACCCCCCCCCCCCCCACACACACACACACACAATGGAGCCCAAGAAATAAGGGGAGGGGTACCATCTTGTGAAGAAAAGTTGAGGTGGCGTGGATAACGCCCCTTGCACCACCCAGCTTTAACATCACACTTTTGAAATGACCGTCTCTCAAATTTCAAAGGGCCTTTTTTTGAACAGCCAACTAAATCACCGTATAAGCATCTTAGGATGCCCTCAATCGAGCAAATGCATCCCCTTTAAGCTAATCGTCCTGTTTTATCAAACAGTATGTGTAAAGGACAGCGGTGGATCCAAACCGAAGTTTCAACGGTAAATCTAACCATTTAAAAAAGACAAGTTCCTCTTTAACCATTTAAAAACACATACCCAATAGATTTCTCCTCTTCAATTTCCGAAAGCTTAAAATCTAACCATTACAACATATTATTTTACATTAGTTTCTCTTCCATAGTTTCAAATTCATCAGAATTTAGAAATCTCTATTACCATCGAGATTCTAGAAATTTTCTTTAATATTTAGGATATTCCAAATAACAAAAAATAATAATAATAATAATAATAATAATAACAACAACAACTAGTATTATTCGTAGAAATTATTTCACAGGTCAAGTTATCTTATATAGTATAACAAAAATGACAAGGGTGAAAATGATAAAAAAAAACACAGTAGATCACAAAATATGATATAATGAGCCACAAAATATAACACAGTGCTGAAAAAAAACACAATGATGAAAATAAGAAAAAGACACAATATTACATAAAAAAACACACATTGATATAACGTAAATTTTAAAAACTACAAACTAAAAAAAACGAAGACCTAAAAACTAAGATCCTAGGGTTCGATGTGACGGTTCCAGTATCGCTTGAATGAGTTGAATCGGAGTCCGTTGATACCCTTCCTACGACTTCCTATTTTTCCTTCAATGTGTATTTGATTCTAACCCATTATCTTACTGTTGGATATATAATATGTCCGATGTAATTAAAAGTCGAGGTCAATGTAACCCGACCCGGTACGATCCGAAGAGTTACACGTTGGTACATGAATCAGACAAGTTCACGTGTCGGTGGATTATTATTTGTGAAATAATAATTATTTTGAACTCGAGGGAATTAATATTAATTGGATTAATATTAGAGAATATTATGATATTTAACAATGGGGCTTAATGTAAGTTATTGTTTTATAAAAAGGGGATTAAGGTGCAAACCCTAATCACACTTTTCAACAAAACAACAACCCTTGCCTCCCAAGTAAAACTTCCGGCCACCCCATAGGAGTCGCGGCCCCTTTGTCCGCCGCAAACCACCAACGCCGTCCGCCATCCTCATGCAAAGTGTTGCTTTTTGGTTGGTTCGTGCTCGGTTGTGAACTTCCTACTAGCGAGGATTTGTTGTAACCCGCATGTTACAATTCCGGTGTAGTCGTCAAAGGTTGATTACTAAACCCTCTATGGTTGTTTATTATTTATTTGTTTATACGAGTTTAACTAAGATCCTGGTTGGGAATATTTTATTAATCAGATTAATAAAATCAACTAATAATATATATATATATATATATATATATATATATATATATATATTAATCGGCTATATATATATAAACCGCTTCCGCTGTGTATTAGATACCATGATTCCCAACACTTACAATATAATTGTACGCATACTCTCAAGTCATAAGCTAATTCTTTAAAATTGTTTGTGATGGATCCATATCAAGACGTATACAGTAATCAGTTGACTGTAAATAGCTAGTGAGCCTTTCATCGACATTCATATTCATAATGGATAACTAGTTAACATACATGAAGAAATAATATAAAACTCCAACCACACAAATGAACGTATACAAATGAAAGTATACCTATCAAATATATAATCATTCAAGATTAAAACTCCAACCACACAAATGAATGTATATAAATGAAACCATGAAAGTTTACCTATCATATATGTAATCATTCAAGACACTAGGTCCACCGTCCACACAAACGAGCAACCAATGTATATTTTGTGTATTGATTGGGATGTATACAGGCATCAAAATATAAAATTAACAATTTGAGATTATTACTTGATATCTGAATACCAATTAAGAAAAATAAGTATATGCAAAACATGGGTGAGGTTTCTGTACAAAGTGCATTTTTCATACAAAGTGTAAAAAGTCTATATAGGAATTTTTTTTTTTTTTTTTTTTTTTTGGGTTTCAATCGTGTTTTATTGAATAATTAATTTGATTTCTTGATGTTGTGTTACAAATTAATTTACGAAAATATATTTACTTTAGAAGTTCCAACAAACCCTTCCTATATTTTATTTCACATAACCATTAACAGATAACCAAAAAAATTACATCAAGATAGCGGGTAGGCGGGCAACAAGCTGCGCCGCCACCCCTTTCTGGACCGCAAACCCTAACCTACTAAACACGAACCCATGCCCCCCGGAGTCGAGACACTGCTATGGATAACCCGTTGGACTCTGCTATAGGAATTGTGTTTTAAATTTTAGGTATGATGTTTTATATTCTTTTGTGCATAGTATTCTATAGAAAATCACAAAACTTAACAATTTAAAACACTAATTAATGTATTTCTCAACATGCAATCTAAAACACCATGCAAAAAAAGTAATTAGTGTGTTTAAATTTCATGTCTAGAATACATTTGATTGTGTTTTAAATTGTTGCGTTTGTTGTTTTTCAATATCATACAATGCAAAAGGAATCGAAAATATTATAGCTAAAATTTAAAACACAATGCCTACGTAGACTTCTCACACTTTGTACGAAAAATGCACTTTGTATATGAACCTATACCTGCAAAACGTACATAACATATATGTTCCCTTTGCGAAATGCGAACTCACCCAAAAACCATGGACCTATAATGATTAAAATTGAATTATTAATATAAGAACTAAATTAGATAATGTTTTAAATTGAACTATGTATCATACCTTATTATAAACCACCCGTTTTCATTATCCGAGACAACAATTTGTCCCAAAACTCACTAAAGCTCGATGTTTCTATATTTCTTTATGCCACATTATAAAATCATTTGAATCGCAAGAAATATAAGATGCTATAATGTTTTCTACATTAGTCATTCATTGGATGACATGAGGCTTAGGGTGTACGGGGCGGAACGTGATGGGCTGGCTGTGATGGCTGTGTGATGAAAATGAGGTAGCACAATATTATTGGGTGTGATGGTGTGATAGAATCACTAAACACCCCTTGTGCCCTTAGAGTGATCAATGTGACTGCTCTACTTCTTTCAAAGTATGTGATTATTGTAGCTACTCAAACTTTTTAAGCATGTAATGGTCATGTTTTTTGGGAAATTGGATTGTATCGCACTCAACTATTTGTTATTGGCCGATAACGCACTGAACTATAAAATTGATCACCAACGCACTGAACTTTAAACCTCTTGGATTGTGTCACACTATGGCTGTTTTTGACAAGGTCCAAATGGAAGAATCCATATGTGTTAATTGTATTAATTTGTCACTAAGTAATCGTTTTAAACCTCTTTATCACTAAGTAATCGTTTTAGTGGTTCTGGACATGGTCAAACACAGCCATAGTGTGACACAATCCAAGAGGTTTAAAGTTCAGTGCGTTGGTGATCATTTTTATAGTTCAGTGCGTTATCGGCCAATCCCAAATAGTTGAGTGCGATACAATCCAATTTCCCATGTTTTTTTTAATATTAATAACATGAAACGAAAATGTTGAGGTGACTAAACATTTTCATGAGTATGTGATTGATGATATTATTCAATCTTTTTGTGCGTTTATGATTAAAATGACTACCTATCTTCTTCGTGCGCATTTGATTGATATGACTACTCAACATTATCGTGATTATGCCACTAACAAAAGAGGTTGTTTTTATAATTACATAATATTATATATAATACATATATATACAACAAATAAATAATAACAAAGCTTGGTTAGACTCAGACTAGGCTTGTATACACCAGACCAAATCACAAGCGTCACGCCCTACCTAGAGTTTCTGACCCTTGAAAAGAAACGACACCCATCATTTGGCTCGACTAGGAGTTGCAAGAGAAAATGGACCAAACGCAAACCATTGTCTACCAAATGTCCAGAACATGTGTTTTAAGACAACATGCTATCCCAACAACACCCCCTGTGAAAGATTTTCAAGAAAGCACTCAGTGAGTCATGGTCAATATCCATTTCTAAAATAAATAAATAATAATTCCACATATGGGAGAACTTTTCGCACAAGCACACTATCAATTAAACGGATTGAGGGAAGTCTGAAATCAGAATACAAAATAACTTAGTAATAAGGGTATAAAATTACATTATGATTGTTCACCACTTATCGTGTATATTTATATATGCAAACTATGACCAAAATAATTATATAAAATTTATTACGTTATACATATACAAATAAATCAAAATGTATATAAAAAATAATTAAATAACATTTGTTACGTTATACATAAACGTTACACACACATATTTAGGGATTGGTTACCGTACAAAGTAATATACGTGTGCGAAGTACAAGCAATTCCGTAATTAATGAGAAATTAGACAGTTAATAGGGGTATTTTTGTCAATTTGTATACAATCAACTCCTACAAAGATATCAAAATGACGGTTCCGTCTCATTTATCACAATTCAAACCCAAAAAAAGTTACGTAATTTTGGTACGTGATTTTAGTTATGGAACTAGTATTGATTCTATCTATGGTACGTAGTTTTGCATGTTTTATTATTTTAGGGGTATGGAAAATTGTTATGTAAAGTTGTGAATGATTATGTTTATGATGCGTGATTTTGGTAATAAAACTATAATGATTATGTCTATGGTATGTGATTTTGGTAATGAAAGTAGTAATGATTCTGTCTATGGCACATGACTTTAGTAATGATACTAGTAAGTTTTGTCTTTGATACGTGATTTTAGTAATAGCCTACATATGGTACGTCAGTTTAGTAACAACCTGCATATGATATGTGACTTCGCACGTTTTGAAGACTTTATATATAAAATAAATCAAAATGTATATAAAAAGTAATTAATAAATAATAACCGAGCCGAGTATGAGCTTAGGCTGGCTAGGTCTCACACTCATTCACACCCCTATTTCTTAGGACACTTGTTTGATCTATATTGGCTCAAATGTTTTTGCTTATATCCAGGAGAAAACAACAGTAAAAAAGTTAATATAGCATTTGGCAATTTTGTCTCAGTAGCATGGGCTGGGCCATGATTCCACAGTCACTCAGCCAATTATTGACACCCCCACCCAATATATATCCACAACAGCAGGTACAATGTACCAATACCATATTCAATATGAGGCTTTCTAGCATCACTCTATTGTTCATCTTTTTAACTCTAGGACTCTGTTTCATCACAAAATGCTCTGCAACTGATCCACTCTTTTCACTTCAAGCAAGAAGAGGCCTGAGGACACTAGACAACGCACACGCCGACATCCACAAGGTATGAAAATACGAAAAACAATCCAATTATGATTCAAATCTTTGTAGTTCCATATACGCGCGAGTGTGGAAAAGACGGCCCAAACCCATTAAGTTAAAAAATAATAGGGATAAATAAATAAACTCGAAAGGCAACACGAAGCTGAAATGTATTCAAATGCATAACACATTCAAAATCGTCTACGATAGATTATTATTATTATTATTATATAGTTTTTATAATTGTATATATAACATATTAGGGTAGGGATCCTAAGAGAACCAACCACTATTTGAGAACTGAGAGAACCATTCTGGGTCACACATTTCATATAAAGGCAAAAAAATAATTTTTTTTTTTTGCTTTAATCGCACATTTTTATGCAAGAATTTTTTTTTTATATTTTTTGATTTTTTTTTTCATTTATACATATGTGTATATAGCAATTATACAAATGTGTATATTGAAAAAAAAAATACAAAAAAAAAAATTAAAAAAAAATATACATAAAGTGCAGGTCGGCCTAATCTGGCCTGACCCGTTACCCAACCCACGAGACCCGTCCATTTATCCATTTGCACATTTGGAGTCTAAACTGTAAATGCATACTGCAGGTGGATGGAAATGCATGGAGATCTACAATGTCAAAAGCATATGATGCGATCAATGATGAAGATTCGGATATTGTTTACCACATCGATTATCAAGGTGTGAAAACTCACCCTAGTCCGACTCCAAAGCATCCATAAGAAGTCAAAACTGAGTCTGCACCAAATATCTAGAAATAGTTATATACCATTGTACCGACTTATATATTTATAATATTGATTTTACATACCTTTCTTTGTCTTCGGCTTCCCTTTAGGTTCACGTTATACACAAGAGTAGGCTCAACAAGAGAAATGTTAGTGGCTCAGATGTTTATTAACTCAATAAGGTGTCAATTTTGACGCGTTTGCTTATCAGGTTATGTTAACATGTAGATTTGACAAAGAAGAAGAAAAATAGTTTAAAGGAAACATGTCAGGTCACTTGAAGTGTATTTTTAATGCATAAAACCTGCAAATATCATGTTAATCAAAAAAATAAATGTTTACTGAAGTAGTATACATGTTGCAGTCATAATTGACACACAAAGGGCTTTGGGTCAACCCGTCCCAAACTGTTTTTGACCCATGTGAAATAAATACCGCCCATTATACCACCTGTAATACTTGCTTCAAAAGATACTCGAACAAGATACGTTTGTTTCAGATACCACAACTTAAAGCTAGCATCCCGTTGATGTATTGTTTCCGCATGCTCCTATATTTTCCTAGTAGTAGGCTATACTGATATACCACATCATCAAATACAACTTCATTGCAAAATTTAGACTTAGCTTCCATGAAAGCAGCTTCAACTTTGTTCCTTTGGTGAACCACTATATGAAACAGGGCTTTCATATCGAACACAATGGGAGACGTTTTTTGGTCAAGATGACGGACCCATCTCAAATTTTCAAAAAGATCTTCGTTTTTTCTGATAGCCGCTTCTAGATTGAAAAATACATCATTAAAATTACAGTCAGACTTGATTATACTGAGCAGATGGTTGAACAATGACCGTTGATAAGTCTGTAGAAAGTCTTCGGTAACCAATGGAAATGAAATTGCACCAACTAAACAAGCTTTTCGACACGTGGATCAACATCACCAATCAGCTTGACTGCTATATGCATCAAGTGCATAATCACATCATCAAGATCATGAGATATATGAGTAGAGATATTACAGTTATGACCCCAATAATGGAGAGCTACATGAACAAAGCCTTCCCACCTGCACGAAACGGGTCATTTTTTAGTACAGGTGGAAACGGGTCATTTTTTAGTACAGGTGGAAACGGGTCGGGTTGGATTGACCGCTAACCCTTTTGTCAATCTTTTAAGAAATATTCAAACACAATATCATCACATATTTAATCTTAATCTTTGAACATATTCACCGATTTCATTAAAGTATAAATTAGAGTATGATGACTATATACTTCTTTCTGCCTGCACTCCAAACTCTCATATCCTAATGTAAGCTCTAAGGTAATGTATAAATGTCATATATTTAAAAATGGTTATATTTGATAACATGATTTTATTTTGGTAAATATGATATTATACCAAGTTTTGAAAGGTATATTAAATTATCCATTTATAAATAAATGGGTCCAAATCGCCACCTCTAGCAACATTCTTTTAAGGATAAATCCACAAAAGGTGAAATTAATATTTCAAATTTAAACTAATTTTAACTTAAAATTTAGATTAATATAATCATCAATGGTCAGGGAAATAAAATAAGTAAATACAAGATACATTAATCATGGGTGATAGTAACCAATATGTACACCTGTCTCGGTCCATTTTTTATTTGTACTATAGTTTGAAGTCTTAAGGATCTATATATTTCAATGATTAAGATGGTATTTTTAATAAAGCAAAATCATTCATTTTTCCAAGTAGTTTTAATAGCCACGTAAGTTTAAACTACCATGTATATTTCAAAAAATATGAATAAAAAACAATTAGTGTGCGAGATGTCATTTCCAAAAATAAGACTGACGTGCATATCTGCTCCACATCACATGTTCATACTATGGATTATTGTGACAAACATTGACCAGTCCACATGCATATCCAGGATTATTTGTTTTTAAGTACACAACTCAATAAAGCCGTGAATAAGCAAAATTTACATATGATAAGAACAAAAAGTGGATATGGCATCAATAAAACAATGCATTGTTTCAAACTAAATTGTGAAGCTGCCATTTAAATTACCATGTGTAAAAACTGTGGAGTATATAGTCCACAGGGTTTTGCAATTATGTTCAATTAAAAAAATCATGACGAACATAAAACACCTAATGTAATCTAATATGTGGAAACTACCTAAATACTCCCACACCAATCTGAACATGAATTCGTTACCTTGTTAAAATATGCTAACACTAACCCTAAAGAGTACGTCTTATCCACAATTAAAAAAAAATACCTCAAGCCTAAAACTTTTTATACAAAAAACGGAAAGAGACAGATCATACAAGAATAGACAAGAGTATCCGTCATCATCACAAATTATTTTATACTACAGACAACTTAACATTCAAACATTATTTGGGGTGGGGCAATTTTATGCTTGTTTTCAAGATATGTCAATTTAAGAAGCAGTGTGTGTGGGGGTGGGGAGATGTTACTGGTATCTCTATTCACTAATATATTGTTTAAATAATTCATACTTGAAGCACATGACAACAGTCAACTAACTCAATCAAGAATCAGATAATGGGCATTTTGCCCATGCAATCTGAATCTCAATTCTCAAGCATGTTATCAGTACTTATGACCATGGGTCCAAGACGAAAAGCGATAGCACATCCATGATTAGAAAAAGTTAAGCACTTAAAATGTCATTTTTTGTTTTCTTGTTTTTATTCCTTCGCTGTTTGGTACCTACTTGACAGATCCCATTATTGCAATGTTCATGAGCTTGTAAGTCCATTATACAAAGGAAAACCAAATTGTTCATCAAGTGATATAAACTATAATTACATCGTTACTTTCTCACGCATGTTGCTAGTGACAATTCGCAGAAGTTGTAGAAATTTTAAACTACTTTTCAAAAGGCGCTGGCTAACATAATGTTTTTAAGGAAGTAATTCTACTGCCTATGCTACTATTTAACAAAACAGATGACCCAATGTTTCATGTCAAACTCTCATACGTGTTGCTTAAAAGGTTAATTTTTCACTGTGCCTTTAAGCCATAAAAAATCATATTCGACATTGGACACACAAGTTCCTTGTTAACACTGTTTAACATAAGTCCCTTATTTAAAAAGTGACTTGTTTTAGCCAAATTAAAATATTAACCCAAAACAGCTAGACACATGGTCATATTAATTAGGTCTTTGTAGGGGCGTAAACGAGCCAATCCTCTCGTGAGCGATTCGAGTTCGGATTACTAAAAGCTCAAATCAAGCCAAGGTTAAACGAGCTCGAGCTCAAGCCTAAAAATAAGCTTGTATAATAAACGAGCCTGAGCCCGAGCTTCGCTTATCAAGTTGAGCAGGCTTGTGAACCTGAACAAGCCTATTATTTATTCAAAATTTATAAAAAATATTAAGTATATATGTATATAATATTTGTTATTATTTATTTACATATGAAATTATTATACAAATAACGTATAGTATGTTATATATAAAAAAATAATTATAAATTATAAATAGATGCAAAAAGTAACCATTGATATATATTAACTAATTGATATATGATGAACGAATCAAGCGCAAGCTTGGGCTTGAAAAACTACACACGAACCGAGCTTGAGCTTTATAAATAGAGTTGAAACAAGCCAAGCTTGGCTCAGCTCGTTTACCCCCTTACTTTATAAAATTATATAAATCTAATTTTATGTGTAGTCCATCTTTATGGATTAATGCATAGTCAAAGCAAGCACTGAAGACAATCAGTTCATTACGATTCAGTTGAAGACTCTGAGTTCACAGGGACATACTAACTATATGTATCCTTTTCAGTTTGATAATATTTTGACTGTTCCAGAAAAAGTTAATAACATAAGCACTTACTCAAATGGAGGCTCGATCTCAATAGCAAGTGTAAGATGCAAGGAGAATTCAGCATTTCCGTTTGTTTCAACATCATCGGTTATGGTACATGCCTCATGGGGGAAACCTCGAGGAATGTATAAAATGTCACCTTCCCTCAATAAGAACTCTTGGCATCCATCTATTATTTCATTTCCATTTTCACCCTCTAAATTACCAAGGTAGTCAACATTTTCGTATAACCGAGGTAACCGAGGGCATGGGTTGGTAAAGATTTTCCACCGTTTAACTCCTCTGATTTGATACACAAGAACACAGTGGTCGTCACGATGACGAGCTAAGCCTTGGGAATTTGTCGGTGTTAAATACATATTTACCCCTGTTGATGGTTGACCAAAAAGAGAACTCAGCCCTTCTGAAACAGCAGCAATGTCTCTAAAACGAAACTCCATGCCACGCAAAGCAAAGGTGTAACCGTCATTATATGCCTCTTCACATCTCAAAATATCATGTGCATTTAGAAGATAAGGAGCATTATACCCATGGAAAAAATGTATCTCGCCTTTAGAATCCAAAGTTTTAACGACCCGAATATCTTGTTGGTAGATTAATGGACAGCCTATATTTTCTCTTGCTTCCTTCAAGAAGCTAATTATATCCAACTCATCTGAACCAATTGGTATAGCAGAAGAAAGATTTTGAAGTAAAGATTCAAGAAATGAAGAAACGGTCTCCGTAGACTTAAGAAATTGTGAAAAGGAACTAAATAAATTATCATGCAATGAAGCATTAGAGACATTTTTCATAAGCAATGGTGATTTCTCCCAGTGATTCACAATAAAAGATTCAAAATCATTGTGAAATATGCTCTTTTTAACCTCGTGAAACTTGGATGGTTGGGTAAATGTTCCTTCCATAGAGAGTCTGAATAAGCTTTCTGCGAGATTATTAGTTCTAATATTGCTTAAATAAAAACATTTCTCTGATTCTTGAACTGTGTCTACCAGAATATGTTTGTGTACTTGTGCCCACAGCTTTGCTAAATACGTTAATAAATCTTTGGAGAGTCCTCTTGGGATCTTTCCCAGCTGGTCCAACGTGCAGTCATTGATGAGAATAATTACAATATAAAGAAGTGATATAACGCATTCATCTTCCATGAATCCTATTCTGAAAAAAGTTTTATCATCAAGTTCTTCTGTAACTAGAGAAACGCAAGGTGTTGAAGATTTAGGGACCTGAAGGAAACAATAACTAAAGGATGTTAAGTCAGATTATACAACTAAAACGTAGAGGTGGAAAGTGGGTGGGTTGTGTAATGAGTCAGAAAGGATGAATCTTGGTATGTGTCCAGTCGGGTTGGTTGACAGTAAACACTTTTGTCATGAAGTGCACAAAAAGTGAAAAAACCGGTTGGGAACCGGAACCAGCATTGAAACCGGTTTGGCATGAACCGGTTAGGAACCGTAGCGTTGAAATCAGGTTGTAACACTAAGCTTTGAAACAGATTAAACCCAACCCTTGACTTTCTTCAAACCAGTTCCAACAAAAGCCGGTTTTGACTTTTGTTGACCTAACCAAAACTTATTCCAACCCGAACCAGTTTGGGCAACAGAACCCGCTCTGTGCACCCATACTGTTTTGTCCAAAGTTTAAAATTTCTCATAAATAATTGGTCTGCCAAATACGATTACAAAATCTTCATTAGTTCATTAAACCGTTAATAATCTGAATTTTCAAATAAATTAATTTAGGAGGTTTAATGCATAAAAAATAAACTTCCACAACTTTCCAATCATTCAATCCTTTCAATCCATTTGACATGCTTTCTTTTGTAAAAGAATTTGAATATACACGTTTGATCAGTTAGAGATAGAACATAACCCAAATCAATCCATTTATAAGTAAATGGGTGGAAACACAACATCTGCTAAAATTTTCATGATACACATCAACAAAACATGTAGAAAATTAGAGTGACTAGAAAAATGCAAGCGTAATATTTAAGAATATCAAGACAGTAAGACCTAGAGAAAGAATATCGATTAAGTAACTAAATACATTAATGAATAAAAGGATTACTATTCTACACTTGATGAACAAGACTTCAAATTGTGAGAATCTAACTATGTTGAATTAAGGTGCTTTCTACGTATAATTAACTTATCAATTTGTAGTTTTGTACATGGGCTATTCTATTTGTTTAGATGGGAAAATTATGAAGTTCAATCAAACCCAATTGTCAACAGATTTCACCCAAATGGATTCTAGTTACTTATATGGAATCCTCTCCACGACTCCACCAATGGTGACATTGGTGTACACTAAAGCAATATTTTTGTTAAAACTTAAACTTAACGATTGCGCTCTCGGCTCTTCAAAATAAAAGCATTTAGTTTTAATGTTTCATGTTTGTTGGTTGTGTAATTTTGTCATGCAATCTAGAACAAATAAAGCAGTCACTGAAATTGATAGGGTTACAGGTAACAACAAGCAGATTTATGAAGGTAATGGATATGAAATGAAATATGCAAATTATTGGTGATGTTTGGTTAAGCGACAAATAACATTTATCTTTCCCTAAGTATTATTATTACTTGCAAACGATGGTAAGTAGGCAGCCGTTCATGGTAGAATAAAAACCTAAGACATCACTGGAATTTAAAGCCAATAGCCTAGGTTTCTGAATTTAAATCATAGTAGTCAAAGGCGACCTAAGCACGCGCCTAGCCGCCTAGGCAACCAGGCGAGGCGCAACAAAAACACTTTGCGGCCATCAAGACGATCCGGAAATATTTCGGTGAGACTCCAGTCAAACCCTGCAAATTCCAGCCTGAACAGCTAAAAATGGTCCAATACATCCAAAAATGGCCTAGAACCAAACTAGCCTAAAACATGTCTAATACCCTAAACATGAACTATTTATACCGTGTGCCTTGCTTAAAAACTCCCTTGCCTTTTAGGCGCCTGGGATCAGGGCTCGCCCCTTGCGCCTTAAATGTGCCTAGCGCCTTTGCCTACCTAGATATGGAAAATCATGACAATGGAAGTTTCCAATAAACTTCCCTGGTCAGATTGTTAATTAATAGTTTTCTTTTCACTTAACTCAATTTCAACAACATTATTTCTTAGCGAACAAGTAAACAAATGAAATCCCACTTGTCAGATCACAAACAAAGAGTATATGATGCTCACATAAGATTGTCAATGGCAGAGAACTCCAGCAATTTACACCGTCCAACCGATGTAGTGAACAAATCAAGTATAGCATTACAAGCAGCCATTGATACACTCCTCCTAGAACTTGCCACCGCAGTAATCAACCCCTTCACTATTTCATCATCAAATGCAATTTGCTCATTCATTTCAATTGAGAACAATGAGGCAGCGCCCACGATCTCCAAACCGCTACATGCAATCTCAGTGCATCTGTAAGGAATATCAAACAAAGCACCACAAAATGCAAGATTGAATATGAGCATTTTATTGAAAACAAACTGAATCAATATGTTACAAGTACAGATTTACATTAACACTCCATCTAGGCCCAAAAACAAACCGAACTGAACAAACACAAGCATGGCTTGTCCGTGTTCGCTTGTTAACTTTAACCAAACAAACAAATGAACACAAAAACTTAAACAAACGGATTTCCTTATTCATGTATGTTTGTTTCGTTAAAAAAATGAACATGTTCGTGTCTGTTTATGTTCATTTGTTAGTCGATAACCCTAGGTATAGTTCCAATCGTTGATAGTCGATAGCCCAAGGTAAAGTTCCAAAAATTAATCGTGATGACGGGTTGATGAATGACGGACCACTAAGAAACAAAATTTAAACGGACATAAACAAACGAATACAACTTTATAAGTGAGCATTTCATCAAACACTTCGTGTACATGTCCATTATCATACATTATCATACACACTACCCTAACCCTAGTGTTCATTCATTTAACTTTAACCGAACAGAAACACTTAAACAAACCGATTTTCTTATTCGGTCCATTCCACTTCATTCGTCTAATTAAACAAACAAAATATTCTATTCACAACAAACAACTTCCAGCCAAACAGTTCACAACGGCTTGGGCATATAAAACTTACTTGGAAGTGATAAAAAGAGGGAGCAATGAGACTAAAGAGTTGTCTAGGGTTTGGTGAGAAGTAATAATAATATTATTATTATTAGGGGATTTGGAGAGGAGAGAAAGAAGAATATGGTGTAGAGTTTGTTTAATGATTAGGTTGCTTCTGATGTAGGTTTATTATTATTATTATTATTATTATTATTATTATTATTATTATTATTATTATTATTATTATTATTATTATTATTATTATTATTATTATTATTATTTAACTCATGGTTAGAAAGAGCGGCTAACGTGACGGCAAAGAGGTGATTAGCATCTGAGTGGTACTGGTCGAAAGTAGTTGAACATGAAGACGAGGATGATGACGTGGAAGAAGATGATGATGATGATGACGTGGCGGCGGTTACGACGGAGGAGGTACGGCGGAGGCGTTTGGCCATGGTACGCCGGTGATTCGGTGATACTAGCTAGCACTGTGGGTCTTCAGGTTGTAGGAGATGGTTCGGTTTTTTTTTAAATGAAAAATTAATGATTTAAGTTATGATGATGAATTGGTCAATCATTTTCGATACGGTTACGGGTGGATCTTGAAATTAAGGCGAGAGTTTTAAAGAAAAATTAGAGGGTCCGAACTTGAAACATAAAGAGTTTCTGATAAAATATACACTGCGAATCGGAAAAATTATGGGGGCTGGGGCGATGTCTGTCCCCGTACCGCCCCTAAAGACACATACATCAATGGGGTTCTAACTTTAACTTATGTAGTTATATTGCATAGGGCAATTCTAGTAGTACTAGTAGGTAACCCGCGCGTTGCGGCGGGCATGAAATTTGTAAGGTACGTGGTATGTGTTTGTGTTATAACTTCTTATTCATTGTTGTGTATGTGTTATGTTATTTTGTTTTCCATGTCGTATGCACGATGAGTTTTGTTGGAAGTGGTTGTGTTGATGTGCTTAATAGTAACCAACCTTTGAATAAAAGACTATGAGTTCATAAACATTGTAAATAAAGGGAGGGCGATGCTACAACAGCGGTTATTTGCAACGCTCATAAATCAAAATTCTCAACCAATAGTGAAGCAATAGCACTAAGATGGTAACAAATAACATACAAGTACATTAAATTAATTATAAAAAAAGCAGGAATGTAAAATCCTAACTGCTTTATGAATAGACAAAAAAAGTGTTTGATCATATAAAACCTCATCTCAACTGTCCAACTTGTGAACCAATGCCTACGTGCATAGGCGTAGCCACATACAACCCAAGGTCATGAAATGAAAAAGGTTAGCAAAAACAAGTGAAGGGTAGAATTCAACCCATGCGATAGTGATTATGAACCACCTCAATAGAATATCGTAACGTAAACAATAAAGTTAGTCATACAAAACCAATTAGAGCACCAAAGAATAATTTAATTGATTGTTCACCTCGGTGCCGAAACGGAGCTTAGTGACGTTCCAGACATAATTGGTGTGGCCACGATAGAACCTGTGAGGTAGATGCTTGTCTAACTGCAAAAAATAAAAAATAAAAAACAAAAAAAAAACATGTTTACACATCAGATCTAAATCTTAGTGTATGTTGCCTAACAACCCATAGCATCGCACCGATTCACATTACACAACATGTCTAAAAGCCCACAAATACAAAATAATATGAAAACCAAAACCGACAACTTGGGCTCCATAAGTCGACGAAGCAACATCGATATTCTCTCACAATCAAGGCAAACAAAACAAATCAAATCATAAATGCATATAAATAACTTACACAGAGATCAGGGATGTAATCCGTTAAGTGGGGCACATCTTCAAACATAAAACTTGTTTCCCATGTTTCAACTTGCATATGACAACTGAGAAAGAGAGTGATGGGGCCTCAGATTTAAATAACACCCACTATACCTAATGATGAAAAAGGATTTATGGCAATTTTAATAAAAAAAATTTATGGCATTTAAAGTGAAAGTGTCCATTTGTGTGCTTTTGCGGTTTAGTAATTGAAATCGCCCATATACAATTAAAGGTGTTAAACTTACAATTAAAGGTGGTAAAGTTTTTAAGGTTTTGCAAAATTCCCCTTTTACCCTTATCTATTGCTTTGTAACTATTGTACCAAAAGCATCAAATCAGGCCCGGCTACAAGCAAGGGCTGGGTGGGCTTGTGCTGAGGGCCAGAAAGGTTTAAGGGCCCACTACATTTCAAACACCCGAGGCTCAATTTACCAATGGCCCAATGGTTAGGTAACGAATTAAATGGCCATAAATGTGCAGATACAAATGGTTTTAGTAGCAGTGGTCATCAATAAACCCCCCTTCAAGAAGTTTTGATTATGATTTTGGTTTGTATCTATAACAAATTTGTTCAACCTTCAAAATTCGATTTTGGCTCTTGTTTGTATGTCAGCCTTTTTCTTTTGTCACTAAAAGGTTTTTAATCTGATACTATAGCTTGGGGGTTTGGAACAACAAGTGGTAGAAAGTCGACATATAGGTTTTAACTTCGAAGGTTTCAAATTTTGAGGTTTTCATTTGATTTTTAATTGATTCATTGAACTTGAAAAATGGATTTTCACAGAATAAGAAGGAACTAGTTGGGGTCATAAACACTCAGTTTTGAATTAAAGAAGATGATAGTAGTTTAACTTGGCGTAGGTTAGTAAATTTACTGTGAATTCCTTTTGAATTTTAAATATTCCATTAGGTTACTGAAGGTTATTGAATTACTTTGGTTGAATATTTTTCAATTCTAATTCCATCAAAAATCAACTTAACACATTTTTCAACGGAAAACTTTCAAATACCGATTCCAATTCTTTCGAATTACATAAACTAAACGGACCCTAAGTAAGTAGGTTATATTATTTCACTACACTACTTTTGTTTATTTATTTTATAACAACTATCGTTGTATTATGATTTTTTTCTTTTTATATATATGTGATTGATGAGTTTATAGTAGACCTGTTTTTATATGTCGCCGAGGGCCCAAATTTTTTGTAACGTTTTCGGAGACGGCCCTGCATCAAATCTTGTATTTACTTAAATTTTACAGGAATCCCTCCATCATGCTATGCTTTATATATAGTATAGATAATCATCATAGATCAAACTTGATTTACACTTGATTCATACTTGATTTCACTTGTATTGTAACACCTCAACCGACGGTGGAAATGCTGAGGTGATATGAAAATTGTTCATAAACTTATGATCAACGTACTATTAAATTTTAGTAATTATTCAACCAAATTAAACCATCCTTACGTAACAAAAGAAACAAAATTGTTCAACAATGACAAACAAACGTCTCAGCCTTTTATTATCACAAGAGACAATTATATTACCCCCGTAAACCTAACATGGCCAGTCTGAATGTGGTTTAAATGGCAAGGGCAAGTCAATCATTTCACCAAAACAGTAAAAGATATAACTGAAATGGTATGTGCTAAAGTGAAAACAAATGGATGCTCGAGTATGTAACTTGTTTTGATAGTCTTATGCATTAGAGTGTTGCACTAATGATATTGAACTATTTACCATTGTCCACAACATTCAAGCTACGAATCATTATGGAATCTTATTAAAGAAAGATCAATAAAAGTTAGATTTTTATCAACCAATAAATTCAAATCTTTATTCATAAACAACTCTTGAATACATAAAGAAAAGACTAATCAACTCTCTAACTGATCATCAACACGAAGATCAGTTAGGAAACAACGATCTATACACACTAGAACACGAAGATCTTTACGAACACTAAAAATCTAATAGGAAACAACGATCTATACACACTAGACCACACACCCTAGATCAAAAGACATTACCAAAACTCTAGAGAGAGAAAGGACTATGAGAGACACAATATCTAAACAATCTGAACTAAGCATTCTCGAAGATTCGACTAAGGGGTGCAAACGAGCCGAGCTGAGCCCGAGCTCGACCAGGCTCGAGCTCGAATAACGTATAAGACCTCGAGCTCGAGCTTGGCCCATTTGTAGTTTCTCAAGCTTAGGCTCGGTTCGTTTGGTGTTTATTAGTTAATATATTTAATATAAATAATATAAATAATAGGCTCCTTTAGGCTCGATAGCTCGATAAGTCAAAGGCTCGGCTTGGCTCATGTACTATACAACTTTAAATGTGGGGTGAATATTATAAAATATTAATAAAACTAATATTATACCTAGGCTCGATAAAGCTCGACGAGCCTGACGAGCTTCATATGCTAGGCTCGAGCTCGATAAGTAAACGAGCTTTGTTTTAGGCTCAAGCTTGGCTCGGGCTTGATAAGGCTTGACTCATTCGAGCTTTTTATTGAGTCGATCTCGAATAACTCGCAAGCTGCTCGGCTCATTTGCATCCCTATTCCTATATATTCAATATTGTTTTGTGGAGCCCATGTCAACATGTTTCACTGAACCCACGAACAGATCAGCCCATCAGCCCATCTTCATATCACTAATCTCCACAGCAACTTGTTTAGACTTCGTCGTTAGTTCATTAGCCAGGTTTATTAAGTGTTTTTTCGATATTTGTCTTTATATACTAGTGGAAATGCCCGCACGTTGCAGCAGGTGTCCCGACTGATATTTGATTCGGTTATGATGTGTATTACGAAGCACCACCCATTCCAGGTATCTAACATTTTATTCCATTCAACGAACTTTGTAATATGTAACCTTTATTTAAATCAAGCGTTGTGTGATGCATTACATAAAATGTAAATATGTCAGTAGCATCCCTCCTCGAGTAATTGAATGGATTGCAAAGTCCATAAACACATACCAGGAACCACACAGATCAATATGAGAAATCTTTTACATACATGGTTAATTAATTATCATGAGACACAATTAGAACGAGTATGACATATATTTATATAATTATATACATGTATATAAAACTCATTTTATTTTTATGGCATTTCTCTTATCACAGCATTAATTAGTTACCACAAGACATATCACATCTTTACATACAAATATATAGAACTCACTTTATTAGTAATTGAATTTGTAAAGTTGAACCTGAAGATATAATGGATTAGTAGGGAACCCGCGTATTGCAGCGTAGTCGACAACATGAGGTGGGAACATAATTCGAACCTTAAAACGATAAAAAAAAAATCATATATAAGTTGTTTAACTGCAAATAAGTTATCATCACCTACATAGTTACAACTTGTCATAATAGAAAGTTCAACCACATTTCTAAACCGTGAAATCTGCTTTCGCCATCTTCATTACATGTAATATAGACGAAAATATCATTTGAAGTTCCATGATCAATCAAGATTTTGAAAGAAAGAAAGCAACATAACCAAATGTCATTTTATTATCCAACATTCCTACTCTGAACTCTTCAGGAGAAGATCTTCCTACCATAACTTGTGAGATATAAATAGGTACCTAACAAAAAGAAACCTTACATGTCATGAATAGAAAAAAAAACCAATACCAGCAAGCATCTCCAGTAAGTGCAAGTAGGAGACTCACATGACGCCGTAACGACGACAATTTGTGATGTGATACTTGTTTCTGTTTGTTTATCAATCCTTTCGTGATATAGGTTCTATGCAATAAAAAAATACACTTTGGACGACTTTAAAACAATTTCTCCCTCATTTTAAGCTATAGTTTTGACTCATTCAAGATAAAAACATTGGTGGAAATGTAATTATATTTTATTTTTTTCTTTTCCTTTTTGTTTTCATTTTTGTATTGATTTATTGTCTTTAAAAATAATATTACGAAAGGTTTTATGCTATAAAAAAAATACACCAGGTAACTTTAAAACAATTTCACCCATTTCAATTAAGCTTTAATTTTGATTCATTCAAGATAAAAACATTAGAAGAAATATAATTAAGATGAGACATACACGTCGGTTACACTCGCAACTTAAATAAGCAAAGACTCGAGAGTCTGTGTACTAAACGAGTTGTCTATCTTTCACTTTTTCAATTATAACAATGCCATCATCATCTTTTTCCATTTTTTAAAAACATATTCCTGATATCTTCAACTTCTTAATTCGACAAACAATCATCAATAACCTATTAGAAAGAAACTTAGCAGTCCACATATTGTTGGTCACTAACAATACGGAGATTAAAAAAATAAAATAAAAAGTAAACTAACCCACCCTCAGAGCCTTTCTTTTTTAATGACACTATTTAAGAGGTGTATATCCAACATGACATGCAAAAACCAAACATAATGGTATACAAGGTTGCTAATAACATGATTACACCATAAGAATTGGCCATAAAGTGTGTTCCCTTACAAGACAAGATTGTAAACCATTTAATGAAAATTTATTTATACATCTGCATATTTAAGGACAATATAAGTTAGTTTGATACTTTGATCTTCAAAGAGTCATAGTATATCGATCGAGATTCAATGATGTTTGAAGTAAAATGAAATTCTCTTCACCAGCAATGGTGGAATTCAGCCTTCTAGCAGTGTAGCCATTATTGAACACATGAATTGTTCCTAAGTTACCATGTGCCATCAATAAGCCTATCAAATTCTGGAAGTTAACGTAGAGTTGCATATGTTAAGAATTGTAATGCTAACCAAATTATGAGATCTTTGAAGATTATTTACCTTATAAAACAGTTGCGGCCAACTTCAGCTGCAAACCAGTATCTGTACACACACAAACAAACATGATTCAACAATCAAACATTGTTGCTTTTTAGAAATAGGATTAAATGTTATAATAACATTTTGGTTTGTTTTTAACTCGTCTCTTTGAGGCGAGTTCCGCCTTCGTATAGCTAAGGTCGTATCCAATAAATTGGTATTATTTTTAATTTAGTGTTATTTACCTCGACAGCTCAATAATTGAATTATAAAATCAAACATTGCAGCCTTTTAATTATCAACACATTCCTGCATAAGCTTGGTTGCTTGAACTCTTTTAAGGAAATTTCTTTATTTGACCCGTGTGGCCCATTTGAAATAAAACACAACCCAAACGACCTATTCAAAAGCATAAGTTTCAAAAGTGCCACCTCACCCAAATCGACCCATATGACCGATATGCCTACTTGCAGCAAATGGTGGAGGTACATAAATTACATAAGCATTACCCTTGGTTTCAGCTTAATGTACACCTACCAACAAACAAAATCGGGCAAATAACCTTAATCCAGTTGCAAATCATAGTTGTCAAAAGCGCGTGACGTGCGCGCCTAGGCGCCGAGGCGCAGGTTGGTGCACCAAGCGCATTGTGCCCTGTGAGGCATGCATTTAGGCCCTGAGGCGCACTATCAGGGCTGTTTCAGGCTGATTTCCGACAAATTCAGACTAAAAGTCGCCTAAAACCTCTAAAACATCCTAAATGAGCTATTAACAAGTCCTAAATAACCCTAAAAACATCCTAAAGTAGCCATAAACAAACCTAAAACATCTCTAAAATCCCTAAAAAATGTATTTTATACTATGCACCTAATTATAAAAAGCCCTCGTTTTTTATGTGCCTTGTGCCTAGGCTCGGGCTCGGCCTATGCGCCTTGAGTGCGCCTAGGCGCATTGACAACTATGTTGCAAATAACTATAGCCTGTTTTGTCTTACCCTTATTTTATTTTCTCAAGACCCAACCAACCTTAATCCGATTCCAAAAAATTGTTTACCATCTCCCTTTTTTGTGGATGTTTAACCAGACATGTCATATTCAGCCCCAACATGCACCTCTAGACAATATGTACCATACTCTAGCACATATGCCTCAAATATAGCCTCACCTACACATATAAAGTTTATAATTATGGGTTAACTTTAAAGAATAAAAAGTGAGCAACATATAGAAAAACAACTATAATTGTTTTCTTTTATCTCATATCCTTTTATAAGAGTATGCAAGCAAAATCACTAATCATTCAACAGTTAAAACAGCTCCCTGACAGCAGCTATTAGTTGTTCTCGTGGGGTTGTTTGCAGCCAAAACATGTCGATTACCTAACATTATAAGGGGATAAAAGAGGTGTTGTCAAAACATACTGAACTACAATAAAAAAATTGCAGCATGTAGTAATAATTAACAAATAAATTAAAAATCAGGAGTTCAAAAATTCCAGTAAGTAGGACTTCTATGCTTTTTATTATGGTACATGGCGCGGGGACTCTAGATGGAATTTCAACCTCAAATTCAACCGGAAACGCTAAAAATCCATGAAACTGAATAACTAACATCAATTCATTCATCATTGCTTTCAAAACATACCAATTTAAACACCATAATATCCCAAAATGCAAGGTCCTTCAAAACCTAAATTAGATTTCAGAACCAATTAAAATCCATCAGTCCTGCATATGTTTTCACAACCTAAATTACACCATTGTTACCTGCGGTTTTCTTATCTTCAGGCCATGTGAGTGATTCTAGTCTTAAAGTGGTATATAGTCCTCCAAATCCACCACCAAGTATGCACACCCTTGGCCTCTATAACAAATAAGAATCAAGTGTTTTTAAAATGATAAAAGTTGTATAAACCTGTATGCAAAAACATAGGAACCCTGGAACCGAAGGCTTTTTTTTTAAACATAAATAAAGGCTAGACCATACTTCACTTTTTCAACTTTTTGGGGGTTTTGAACCTGAGGTATAAACAAAACAAATGATAGCCAGTTTAATATGAACCTGAGATATAAACCAAAAAATATATGAAATTATGAATGGTTCTGTTCATTTCATTTCAGTTAATTCAATAAAAAAACAAGCTGTAACCTATAAAGTAAATCTAGGGCTATTTGCGGACCTTGATGTTCAAGTTTACACCTTCATCACACCCTGTATAAAAAAACCATGGTCATATCAGTCAAACAACAACAACTATGTTAGATTTATATTTTTATGTTTTACTGTGTGATACTTTCATGATACAACAATAAAACCAATATAACAAACAGAAGGAAGAACAAACCTAAGAGAATGCTTCCACCAGTAACAACACCTCCACTCTCATCGGCCTCAGATTCTGGTTTGTTAAACATTAAATAAACGAAAAACTATCATATTTGAAGGTGAAATGAAAGTCTCTGGAATGGGAATATTCACAAATGACATCAACATTATACCTAAGCCGAGCACACATCAGGATGACTGGTGCACCATCAGCATCGGTGAATCATAGATTCCACAACTTTTCCTAGCAATGGGTCTCCTCAATTACTCTGAACTATAAACAAGTGTTCAGTGGTTACTTCCCTGTGTGTGAAATGAGTTACAAATGGGAAATTGTTTGATAGCTCAGTATTATATCAAGAGTTAGATTAACCATCCGAATTCCACTTCGTGATTAAGGTTCATAAATTCAAAATCAGTTACAAATGGAATCGTAGTGATGGCAGGGATAGAGATGAGGGTACTAATGTAAATTTGTATTGATATTGTAAAGAAGGAGGTGAGCAAAATGTCTAAATTACCCTTCTAAGTGTCTTAATTGTCACTAACATTCTCATAATACCCTTAAATTTCTTGCTTAAATATGTTATACATGTTGCTTCAAAAATTGTATCCATGTCAAAATTCCAATATAGTACATCACTCCTCCTTTATAATGTATTATAGATTATAGATTATAGATTATAGATATAGATTATAGATTATAGATGTGTAAAACTATGTTATAATAATTATATCAGAAAAAACTTTACTATTACTTTTACATTCACATGTTATATATATTATTAAAAAAAATGTATTTTATATCATTAATTGAGTATGCTACGACAAAATTTAAAAGTTCACAAAGAAATGGACATCAAGTTCGTAAATGTTGTATGAACATTTTTATTTTGGCTAAAATTTGAGGTTAAGAGAGAAAAAAATGTGCAAAATGATAACTTTGCGTTAAATTAGGAGGGTAATCGAACCCAAACCCTTTCGGCTGACTTTAAACATTCGAGATGAATAATAGAACGAGTATTGAGGTATGAGGCAAAATATGGAATTAGTTTTAAAAGTATGCTAGTATGTGATGGGTATGAAATTAGAACATATATCCCAACATGGAAAGTATGATGAAACGGTTCCTAAGGGGTGGATCGCATGAAGTTAAAAAATTACATTGGGTCGCGTGGGATGTAGTTATGACTCCCATAGATAAAGGAGTATTGAGTGTGAAGAAGCTTGAACTTACCAATAACGCCCTTGTACTAAAGTGGTTGTGGAGATATCGACGGGACGGAGAAATGCTATGGAAAAGGTCATTGATGCGCTCCATATGAAGGCGAGAAATTGGGAGGTTTATCCGATGTTGGGAAGTAGTGGCGGTATCTGGTATGCTATGGTCAGACTTGGAAACAATATCAAGGTGGGAGGGGAATCGTTTGTTTCACAAATTAGAAGTCATATTGGGAATGGCCGCTGTACTCATTTTTGGTTGGAACCGTGGCTGTGCGAGGTGCATTTCAAACATAAAAGGATGAAAATACTATCACGTGTTAGCCTCATGGACTATCCGAGTTAAAAAACACCAAAGGTTCAGGACTATAGATGTATTTTCAAAAGATGGATCTAAAGATGAAATATGAGCAAACCACAGGGACCATTCGCGCATTTTCTCTATTATAATTAAAGCTAACTTTAAACATGTTTATTTAACCATGTTGATTGCTTATCTTTACGATTGTTTGATCTAACACCTACATAAGTTAATAACTCATCGATATATCATGTAAGAAATATGTCCTTGCAGCACCCTTCTATGATCCTATAGCGAAGCACGGGGTCCGATACTAGTTTTTAATCAATTTAAGTTGGGATCAAATACAATTTTCACGTTTTTAATTAAAATAAGTTGGGCTCAAATCAAATGATTTTGTCGGATGTGTACTTTACATGTTATTTATCATATGTTAACTTTTGTGGTTGTTAAAAACATAAAATGATTAAAAAAAAATAGAATGTTAAGAAAAAACAATGTATTTTGAAATCACATGTACATTTTTTTCACCTCCAAGTGGGTATACCCGATGGGTTATTACTCGACATATACCCGACTGGCGTTGGGCCGTGTATGACACACGGTTTTACAACAAAGTATGAGACTTAAATTACCAATACCCGTCCGAGACTCGTCTCATTGTCATCCTTAGGTTAAATACAACCCGTGTGGTGACTAGTGTGTAGCGTGAATTATGAATTCGTGTCAGGTCCGTATATACAAGCCCTTGGGTTCTCCAACTTTGAATCGAGCACTCTCCATTTACGCTAGAGGTCGCTTGTTCTAACCTTGTGGTGTGTGTCTAATTTTTATATTTTACTAAAGTTTGTGGGTTAGGTGCTCCAGACCTGGATACTGCCAAGCCAACTCCAGCCCACTCGCTCAAACACCAAGTACCAATGCACCATCATCTCCTATGGGATCTTTTTTGTTTTCTAAGGTTCTTTTACAGGAGTAAAAGGTTTTGTAAAGAATTTTTTTTCTTTTATATATTTTCGTTTATTTATTTTTTAAATTTATACTCTTTTATAACTATAGCTACATTTTTCTCTCTAACTCTACAATAGGGGTAAGGTTTACCTACATCTTATCCTTTTCAGACCCTACTAATAGCGTTGTTATTTGTACGATTTACTGAGTTCGGTTGTTGTTGAAATTATAACTACATTTTTGTAAAGTATATTTATCATCTAAAATTTATACTTGCATTTTTTCTAACTATAAAAATCATTCAAGTTTCAATATTGTTTTCTTGTTCAAAAAGATGATAAATCTCTCGTTATATTTCATGGTTAAGATTATTATTTTCCTAAAGGGCGTTGTCATGATAATTTATGTACCCATTAATTCTTAGTTTTTCTTTTTTTTTTTTTGTTTATTAAAATGTGTATGTGGTTAACAATATATGCTGCTAAAAAGTTAGGGGTTGTTTGGTAGCCTCTGAATGGTCATTAAGAGGCTACATCTGAATGGTTCATAGTCTCTTAATGGTTAAGATTTAATTTTAAGTATGAATGGTTAAGAGGTAAAATCTTAATGGTTGCCTCTTAACCATTCAGACTTAAGGTTACCTCTTAACCATTCAGATGTTATGGACCATTAAGAGGTAGCCTCTGAATGGTCATTAAGAGGCTACCAAACAGCCCCTTAGGCAAATTTCAACCTGAACCAAATCAAATGTTATCTAATCCGTTTAATTTTCATCGATATGCATAACTTCAACAAATATATCGTATGAACATCCCAAAGTATGCGGACATGCTCAAACAAAAGAATCTATTTGACTTTATGTGCGTATTTCTACCGGTAGTTTCTAAAAATTCTACAAGGCATTCATAGGTTTTTCAGGCCAAGTCAATGACATAGGACATAATCATATTAGATACGTTCGGAACACGCTTTCCTTGTTTTCTACATGATTTGAAGTCTTTTGAAGTTACGTTTTTGTTGTGTTATGTTGTCTCCATGTCATTATATTGTTGTGACTCAAGAGATTGAACACTTGCCCTTGTTTTCATATGTTGTTTTCATGGTATTGTGATGTTTTGGTACTATATGTTTGACAAAATCTCACCCAAAGTTTTATTTAATTAAGTTGACCATGTCATCTTGTAAGTCCGAGTTTATTTTCACATATATTCAAACCGAACTAAATATCTTAAAATGATTGGTGACTTAAAGAAAAGTTAATAATACGACCTAATATATCCACGATATATGATCTTATGATTATCATCTTAATATGAAAACATACTTAATATAAATATGTTATTTGTATAAACTTGAACCTACTTAGTTACTAATACCACATCGTATAGCTTATGATACAACACTAATGAATAATCTTTGATAGTGTATCATTGTATTAAGTGATTATAGTGGTGTAAAATATCATCTTTAAATTATAATCTGCAAAAAAAAAAAAAAAGATTGCGACTCTAAAATATAACTTTTCCAAAGTTTAAAATATAAAATGTTGTATTTTCCTAGGATGGTGGAGGACGTGAACCACAAAGAAATGATGTAAAATAGGACTATTTGAAGTTATCACTATTTATTTTGTTTTATTTTAGTTATTGCCTAAAAGCAAAATAACATATTCTTAAGTTAAATTGTTATCGTATAATACATTATAATATATGATTTTATTACAAAGTTAAGATATGTTTTCTTAGTTGGTATATTTATCTTGTCTTACCTTTATTTAAAAAAAAAAAAAAAATCCTCTGTTGTTACATGTACACAATGTGCTTAGAAATTTAATATTATAGTCCCGACTTACATTTAAGAGTAAATGCACAAATCCTCCCAATGCTAAGTAGGACCTATATTGTTATTAACTTATTATCTTTAAGGAAGTATTA